>BLSH010416267.1:1726040-1747695 GCA_018402905.1 Glandirana rugosa | reverse complement strand
AGTGTAAAACCAAATGTGTTTTACAGATCAGCTGAATTGTAACATTTAAGCATTTGACTTACTAGCCAACTGTCCCAGATTTCCTTGAGTCACTATGTCTGGATGTGGAATTGTTTTCTTGACATAAAAAGAGTTAGTAATGTAACTGAATGCTGTATTCTACAGCAGGAAAGAAAGCATTAGATACTAGTTTTGTCAAGTAATCATTGTATTTCTTCATATGCATTCTTTGACATTACAGAAGGATTGGAAAGCCTTTTAAGCCAATAACATCACAGCATTAAAAATAATTTTAAAATTGTGCTTATACCCTAAGGCTCTGTTTCCCCTACTGCGAGTTGTTGTGCGACTTGACACATGTGAAGTCGCATGACAAGTCAAAATGCATGTATTTCAATGGTCCATGTTCTAGTTCGTACGACTCAAGTCACAGCGACTCCAAAAAAGGTTTTTGCACTACTTTGTTCTGACTTTTGATGCAACTTTGATCCAGAGAGTGTAAAGTTGGATCAAAGCTGCACTCAAAGTAGCATCAAAGTCGCACTGCAAAGTCACACTCTAAATCGCACAACTTTGGGGTCGCAATAGTGGAAACCTAGCCTAAAGCAGTGATTTCTAGTTAGCTGCCTTTGAAGTTGCTTGCAGCAGAATTTCACTGGGTGTTCACTACATGGAAGGTGGGATAAAAAAGAATGCTTTAATGTCTTCTGGATTTGTTGTTATGGCAACACACCACCAGGGGCTGACTTGTTAAAGGTTTGCTGGCCCCAAAAAGTAGTTTTCACGTTAAATGCATTATAAGGTTATTTCAATTTATGTGTGAGTATCCTGTTTCTTTTTCTGAGCTTCAGAGACCTGTGTACTGCAGTTTAAAACCCAGTTCCCCATTGATAACTGATTATTTCTGCTTTTGGATTAGATCAAACAGTCTGCAGTGGCTAACATGGTCCTAAACATTTGCAAACACACTTTTGTGTTGCTAGAAGGTCATTTGATTTCTAGAAGGTTAGGCTGGGCTCACACCTATGCGAATTGGATGCGGCTTTAACCGCATCCAATTCGCAGGACACTTGAAAACACATTGTTTTCAAGGTGTCTAGTTTACATATGTGCGTTTTCTGTGCAATGTGGTGCGAATTCCGAGCCCGTTGTGTTCAATGGGAGCGCATCTAACACGGAGATGCACTCCGCACTGAACGAGGATATTTTACCCTGCTCGCAGCTCCTCCCCCCCGCAGCTGCTGCGCTGTGAGAATGGACAGGAGCCATCGAACAGAGGCTCTGCCCCTTCTCGGCAGTAGACAGGCTGGAATTCGCACCAGACTGATGTGAATCCAGCCTCAAAGTCTGATTTTAACTACTTGCTTTCCTGCTGAACGTTGAGTTCAAGAATAAAATGCAGACACTGGTAAAAATATTTACTTATGTATTGTAAAAAAATTCCTTTCATTCTGCTTGAAGTGAAGACCTGTTCACTGATCTTGGGAGCCTTATTACTAATTATAAATTTATGCTAGGATCACACTACTGTGGCTACAATTTGATCAGATTTTTCATGATTATGTAGTGTGACTTGGTTGTGTTTTTGACACAATTCTGCTGCATTTTGATGAGATTTTCATGCCTCTTCCCTTTTTGTTTTGGCCAATGATGGGGGAAACAAATTGCTGAAATCACATGAAAAACACATTGAATCATATGTACATCCAGCGCCAGATTTAGACCGGGGGGGGTGGAGCAGGGCACTTCCTGTTTGGGGGCCCCTGCACAAAGAAATTAAATTATATAACAAATAAAAAAGTGAACTGAAAAGAATGATAAACCACATTTGTTCTAAAATATGTATATATGTTAGATTCCGAAGAAGACACTTGTCTGTTTTTTTTCTCAATTTTATTGACTGTAAGAATACACATTACACAGGTAATTGGAACTGGCAAGTCATACATCACAGTTATGCATCACACTACAATATTTACGAAAAGTCTTTTTTCCTGCACTTTGGAAGCACATTAACACCTGGAAAGGTATCAGCAAGCCCTTCATCATTTAATAAAACTGTCTGTTGAGATAGAGTGAGACATGACTGGAGCTTGGCATAGGCTGCAAACTGGACAATTTCCTCAAGAAATGCACTACTAAAGCCTAAAGCCTCGTACACATAGGACGACGATCGTACATACGATCGTCGCAAATCGTTTGTTGGCTGTTGTATCTAGCATACTGACTGCACTACACGATTGTACGACCACAGAAAGAACGTTCAGGTGCATGTACTTAGCATCTGGCCATTCCTGACTTCGGAGCATGCGTGTTTTGCACAATACAACTTGTTGTACCAACTGCTCTGTACACACAATACAACGGTCGTATGAGCGCTTGTTGGTACGACCAAGTTTCTAGTCTGCTCATACAACTCCCTTGTATGACCGTCATATGTTCGCCTGTTCTAATCGCGCATACGAACGATCGATATCGCATACAACAGTCGTTAGTACGACCTGTTGTATGCGATCATCGTCCCGTGTGTACGAGGCTTAAGTCTTGAGGGAAAATAAGTTTAATTTTTTTATAAAGGAAGTCTGGGCCCCCTCTGGCAGGGGCACTGGGGCAGTTGCTTCTTTTGCTCCTTTATAAATCTGTGTAGATGTGTTTTTGGTGCACTTCTATTCAAGTCTTTGGGGCCAAAATCATGTTGGACTTACACCAAAGTAGTACAGGATCCTTTTCCAAAATTACGCCCTGCTGTGTTGCATTGATGGGAATAGGCACAAGTGGAAACAATATGATTTCCATTGTCATGCGAATCAAGTTCAAAATTGCACTGGTGTGAACCAATCCTTAGCCTGGAATCTGATTGCACTGAATCACATGTCAAGGGAAATAATATTGGTTCCTATGGAGGCTGTTCACATCAATGCAGCGCAGCTACGATCCAACTTTAGGAAAGGGTCCTATGCTTCTTTGGTGTGATGCGGTGTGAGTCTTTGGCCCTTAGACTTCAATGGAAATGCTTTCAAATCACTAATCTGTCCTATCGTCATACTATTCCAGCAGGTTTTCTTCCTCAGCACAGAAATGACAGCTGTATCCAAATTTCATCAAAATTGTGTCAAAATCACATCAGAATTGCATTAAGTCACACTGCAACTGCACTTGCAAATTGCACTGAAAATCGGATAAAGAAAAAAAAAAACCTGCATCAGTGTGAACCTAGCCCAATTCCCTGTAAAGATACGTGTATTTACTTACCTTCTGCCTTCACTGCTGAATGCTGCTCCATTGACAAAGAATTGTCCCTCCAAGTCTGTTGGGAAATTAATAATCTGGGGAGTACACAGAAAAAGTAACTATGTTATAGGTTCTATAACTGACAGATGGATTTATAGAAGAATCAAGCCCAGAGGTGTTGTGAATACCCTGCCCCATTCTAGACATACTTTTGTTAAGGTACAGTGTTTAGGTAGGCTCTCCTAATTGTCTGGAATTTTTATTTATACTGTGTTGCAGGCCGTTCCTGCTGATGCTAAAGTCTCTGTGCAGGCACCCACCTCAAATAATACCTCTATAAGGGGCATGTCTGGCTCTGCTCTGCTTCCCCAGCGATTTGGGGGCGATCCAGTTCAATGCAGAGGGTTTCTCAACCAGGTTGGGATATACTTTGAGATGCTGCCCCAGGCGTTTCCCATGGACAGAAGCAAAGTAGGCTTTGTGATTTCTTTGCTTTCTGACAGAGCCTTGGCCTGAGCAAACCCTCTATGGGAGACTGAAAAACCCGTTGTCCAGAGTTACCCAGAGTTTGTGGCCTCCTTTAAAGGGGTATTTGACATTCCACTACTACTGCCAAAAGCCTCATGTCCATCAAGCAGGGTACGAGAACTGTTGCCAATTACACCATTGAATGCTTTTTCTCATGCTGCTTTTTCTCATGGTCTCCCGGATAACATCAAAGATGAGGTAGCAACCTGATACATACCCACTGAACTGGAGAAGTTGATCATGTGTGCCATTCTCATTGACTCCAGACTCTGAGAGAGACCTTCCTTTAAGGAGCGCTTGCGGAAGCCTCCTGTAAGTTTGGCTCTGAGCTTTGTAGTCCCACCCATGCCTCCCTCACCTCCCATACCTCCTGGCCTGCCAGTGAGGTAGAACCCATGAGGTTGGGCTTCACACGTCTCTCTGCGGATGAGAGAGCCTTTAGGAGGAGGGAGAGATTGTGCCTTTATTGTGGCCAGGCAGGTCACTTTTTGAAGTTTTGCCCTACCCATCCAGGGGGACGCTTGCATCTGAGGTCCTGCAGGGGACAGACTTTAGGTGGCGTTGTTACGTCCCCGGTTATCCATGAGGGTAAGCCCCTGGTTACCCTTTCTAGGTCTGAGTTGTCCATCAAGATAAAGGCTCTAATCAACTGAGGCTACAGGCCTGTTCATAGATAGTGCCTTTGTGTGTAAGCACTTGATTCCGCTGCAGCTTCGGGCCACTCCACTTGCCATTGAGGCTATTAATGGGAGACCTCTACAGCCTGCCCAGGTGACTCATGAGGCTGCTCCGTTGGCCACGGCCATAGGGGCTCTTCACCATGAGATAATCCAATTCTAAGTAATTTCCTCTCATCATTTTCCAGTTTTTATTGGTATTACTTGGTTACAGAGGCACAACCCCTCTTTTGATTGGCTTCTTGCTGAGGTTCTTTCCTGGTCGCCACAATGTAGTAAGACATGTTTTCAGAAAGTGGCTAAGATCTTGTGTACATCTTCACTCTCCTCCCTGCCGGAGGAGTACTGTGAATTTAGCGATGTCTTTTATAAAGGTAAAGCCGGTAGTTTGCCTCCACACCGGTCGTATGATTGCGCAATTGACCTTCAACCTGGTGCCATACCCCCTCGTGGCCGGGTTTACCCTTTGTCTGCTAAAAATAAAGCCATGGAGGAGTATGTTGCAGACGTACTTTCTGAAGGGTTCATCCACAAATCCTTGTCTCCTGCTGGTGCTGGCTTATTCTTTGTGAAAAAGAAGAGTGGCAAACTGAGACTTTGTATCGTTTTTTTTTTATGACTTGTTTTTATGTGGTTTAATGTTAACATTGTCAGGTGTGGACAGTGGTGGGTTTCGTTAAAAATATTTTCTATATTTAATGGGAGGTTTCAATGATTAAGAGGATTACTATTAAATTTAGTTGGCCTTAGTGGTATGGGTGGTTGCAGGGACATTCGGTGCTCTTATCCATGTAAAATTAAGCGCCTATGCTCTTATTGTTTGTCCTCATGCATTACCAATACCAGCCACTAGACTGCAGTATGTCTTAAGGAATATTCGTTTCCCTGAAAACTATTGTGTATATAATGGTGGCGTTCTAGGCTCCACCCTAAAGGCGAAGGCACGCAATTGCAGTAACTCGTATGGGAGGAGAAGTCTACCGCAATGTCACCCACTGCCGTCCCACGAGACACGGAGTCTCTGAGTTTACCTTCGTAGCAGCCTGCTCCGTGTGTGCTCAGAACAAAACACCATGACATCTTCCAGTGGGTCTTCTACAACCCACACCCAGTGGAAAGTGGCCTTGGACCCACCTGTCTATGGATTTTATTGTGGAGTTACCTAACTCTCAGGGTAACACAGTTATCCTTATGGTGGTTGACCGATTCTCAAAGATGTCACATTGTATTTCACTTAAGAAGTTGCCCACGTCCAAGGAACATCCATTTTTGATTGGGAGATCTTTTGCTTACATGGGCTTCTCAAGGTGATTGTTTCGGGCAGGGGTAGCCAGTTTGTGTCCAGGTTTTGGTGAGCCTTTTGTGCACAGTTGGGAATTCAGCTTTCCTTCTCTTCTGCAAATCACCTGCAGTCCAATGGGGCCGCAGAACGAACCAACCAGTCCTTGGAACAGTTTTTACGTTGCTATATTTAAGACCACCATAACAACTGGTCTTACCTGTTACCTTGGGCAGGGTTTGCTCACAATAGTGCCGTCAGTACCGCTTCCCGATTGTCTCCGTTTATGGCGAATCATGGTTTCCAACCAGCCACCTTGCCTGACTCATTTGTTCCTCAGAGAATTCCTGCGTTGCTGGAGCATCTCTGTGGTCTTCGTTCCACTTGGGTACAGGTCCGGGACTCTTTGCGACGTGCCAATGATAGGTAGAGAGACGTCATGCTGACCGCAGACACCTACCTACGCCTTCTTACCAAGTTGGGGAGAGGGTCTGGCTGTCTTCTCGCACCCTCCGACTCAGTGTTCCCTCACTAAAGCTGGCAGCAAGGTTTATTGGGCCTTTCCATATTCTGTGCAAGATCAACCCTGGGGCTTTATGCTTTAGATCTGCCTTCTAATATGCACATTTCTAATGTATTCCATGTCTCCTTGTTAAAACCTTTGGTATGCAACTGCTTCACCACCTCGGTACTATGTCCTCATCCTGTTCAGGTTGAGGACCAAGAGGAGTATGGAAAACAAGATACAATCATTGACTCCTGTAGGTTCCGTGGGCGCATACAGTACCCGGTTCATTGGAAAGGGTACGGTCTAAAGGAGTGTTCTTGGTTCTCATCCTCGGATGTACATGCTCCTGTTCTCCTCCATGCTTTCCATAGATGTTTTCCCCTTAAACCTGGTGGGGTGGGTCATTGTGGAGGGAGTACTGTCAGGGCTGGGTTCAGCCCTCCCTTCTCAGAGCAAGCTGCTCAGCTGAGGGTTAATTGCATGTCTTAGCTTCCACTCTGGCTCACCTGATGTCCATATCCTGCTCATTAGCCAGCTCTCCTAGCTATATAAACTGCCTAGATCAGATCTCAGACGCCTTCACCTAGTCAACATCTTTGGTTAGATCTCTGCAGTGTTTTCTTGTGAAAGACTTTTGCCTGTTTGACGTTCCTTCTGGTTTCTGGATTTAAGACTCTGCTCAGCTGACTGCCCTTCTAGATCCTGCTGTTTGTTTGACCTTGCTGATTTCTGGATCCCTGTTTTCTGGCTACCATCCGCTCTGGCTACTGAACCTTGGCTATGTGTTGACTTTGTTTGCTCTGTTTGTTCTATTTTACCATTTTTTTTTAAATAGTGTGATTTTTACTGCACTTCTGTCTCAGTCTGATTCATGGTTCCTGACAGTGACCAGTGACCAGTATGAGAGAGTGAGAGCGATAACAACTAATTTAACACACCTTCTCCCCATTCACACCTGAGACCTTGTTACACTAACAAGTCACATGACACCAGGAAGGGAAAATGGGTAATTGGGCCTAATTTGGACATTTTCACTTAGGGGTGTACTCACTTTTGTTGCCAGCGGTTTAGCCATTAATGGTTGTGTGTTGAGTTATTTTGCGGGGACAGCAAATTTACACTGTTATACAAGCTGTACACTCACTACTTTACATTGTAGTAAAGTGTCACATGAAAAGATATGATAAAATATTTACAAAAATTTGAGGGGTGGACTCACTTTTGTTAGATACTAAATATCTATCAGCTGCTGCTGTACACTACTTAGTGATTCAACCACACTAAAATCAGAGACATACAACTTAATACAGTGCAGCGCTACTGATCAAATCTATAAACAGTGATAATCAAAATACAATGTGTCTAATAAACAGTGCATAAACCAAACACAATTGAAAAGTCCATAAACAAATATTCTCCCCTTCAATGTTCTTCAATTTTCCTTTACAAAATCAAAAGTGCAATCCCATCACTGGGTGAAATGCCTGCTCACCTCACAATAGTTAGTCAGAGCTCATATGCTGTCTATCCTGCATCTCCCGAAATCTCCATAGTGTCCATTGAGTCAAGGAGACACTGCTAATTCGGCTGAGTGGTGAGCTCCCTGACACATGTTGACATATGTTAATACCGCTTGTTTTATTGTATTTCTTGTAAGTGGAACTTTATAAGGGGGGCATTTTAATAAATAGTTTTATACAGACAGCACTATGGAGATGCCTTTTTATTACATGTGGTGAACTATGTGGATAATGAGCGATCTAATCCATGATTGGAAGGAGTGAGTGTTTCCTTTAAAAGCAGCAAGTAAGGGAGTACACAGCCTGGACGGTCTTTATAATGAAGTGATCCATCTCAGGAGGGGGAGGAGGAGATCCATCATGTGAGATCAGCAGGATAGACAGCATATGAGCTCTGACTAGAGTTGAGCGAACCTGAACTGTAAAGTTCGGGTCCGTACCGAACTTTGGTGTGTCCATGACCCGGACCCGAACCCAGACATTTGAAAAAAAGTTTGGGTTCGGGTTCTGTGTTCGGGTATTTTATCACGCATGTTGAATAGCTGCAGGGCAGACAATCAACAAGCGTTTCATTGGTTTGCCCTTAGAAGCCATCACAGCCATGCCTACTAATGGCATAGCTGTGATTGGCCAGTGCATCATGTGACCCAGCCTCTTTATAAGCTGGAGTCACTTAGTGTTGCAGTCACATGCTCTCTGAGACTCTGACTAGTGTAGGGAGAGGATGCTGCCGGCGCTGTGAGGGACAGATTGCAGATATATATAATAACATCTCATCGATCTGATGGTGGACTAGGTAGAGACTACTACTACTGCTTTGAGGGACAGATTGCAGATCTCATCCTGCATTACAGAACAATCTGCTTTGAGGGACAGATTGCAGATCTTATCCTGCATTACAGAACGATCTGACTGGACTAGGTAGAGTCGGGACAGATAATTGTTCTAAAACCATCGCCTACTCTTATAGGGTCAGGTTCCTGCTGTTGCTGTAAGGGACAGATTATTGTTCTATAATCATCTCCTAGTTCTAAAGGGAGAGGTTCGTGCTGGTCCTGTAAGGGACAGATAATTGTTCTAAAATCATTGCCTACTCCTATAGGGTCAGGTTTCTGCTGTTTCTGTAAGGGACAGAGTATTGTTCTATAATCATCTCCTATTTCTAAAGGGAGAGGTTCCTACTGGTCCTGTAAGGGACAGATAATTGTTCTAAAATCATCGCCTACTCCTATAGGGTCAGGTTCCTGCTGTTGCTGTAAGGGACAAATTTTTGTTCTATAATCAACTCCTAGTTCTAAAGGGAGAGGTTCCTGCTGGTCCTGTAAGGGACAGATAATTGTTATAAAATCATCGCCTACTCCTATAGGGTCAGGTTCCTGCTGTTGCTGTAAGGGACAGATTATTGTTCTAAAATCATCACCTACACTGCCACGGTCACGGCCTAGTCAACCTCTAGGCTCCTACTCCACATCCACCCCCCCTTTCCATTTTTATTTTTTTTATTTGATTTTAAGTTATTTTCCCTATCCCCATTTTTTGTAGGGCACTTGTCCTACTCTTACCCCCATTTTACTTCCTTTTGCAGCCCTCTAGCACTTGCCAGGACTTTTTTACAGCCATTTTTGTGCCGAAAAGTTTGGGTCCCCATTGACTCCAATGGGGTTTGTGGTCCGGGGGTAACGTTCGGGTCAAGTTCGGTACCGAACCCGAACTTTTTCGCGAAGTTCGGCCGAACGCGCCGAACCCAAACATCCAGGTGTTCGCTCAGCTCTAGCTCTGACTATCTGTTGTGAGGTGAGCAGGCATTTCACCCGGTGATGGGATTGCACATTTGATTTTATAAAGAAAGATTGAAGAACACTGAGGGGGAGAATATTTGTTTATGGACTATTCAATGGTGCATATTAGATACATTGTATTTTGATTATCACTGTTTATGGATTTGATTAGTAGCGCTGCACTATATTAACCAGTTGCTGCCCGCCCACCCGCCGTGGATTTACGGCGGCAACATGGCTCTCCTGCGCAAATCGCCGTCACCTGACGGCAGGTGCAGGAGCCAGTATTGCTCGCGCTCTCACATGCTAGTGGGGGGGGGGGCAATCAGCAGGTGGGGCGGACTTGATGCCCGCCGTCTACCCGCAATCGCTCCCCAATAGTGACAGAATGGGGATCCGATCCGTGTATGTAAACAAGTGGCTCCCCATTCTGACAGGGGAGAGGAGAGTGATCGTATGTTCCCAGTATATGGGAGCAGTGATCACTCTCCTCCCTCAATCATCCCAGCCCCCACACAGTTAGAAACACCTAGCAGGGAACACAGTTAACCCCCTGATCAGTGTCAAAAATTACCGATATGTCCGTCGCAATATAGCAGTCCCGATAAAAATCGCAGATCGCCGCCATTTTTTTTATTTTTATTTTTTGGATATGTATTATAGCAAAAAGTAACAAATATTGTTTTTTTTTTCAAAATTGTTGCTCTTTGTTTATAGTGCAAGAAGCAAAAACCCCAGAGGTGATAAAATACCACCAAAAGAAAGCTCTATTTGTGGGAAAAAAGGGCATCAATTTTGTTTGGGTACAACGTCGCAAGACCGTGCAATTGTCACTTAAAGCGACGCAGTGCCAAATCGCAAAAAGTGCTCTGGTCAGGAAGGGGGGTAAAGTGGTTCCGGGACTGAAGTGGTTCAGTTGTATACATATATGGGAACTGTTTCACTTGACAAACGCATTGTATTTTTGTCCACCCAGTCTTGAGATTTACACAGGGTTGCCATACAGTATAGCCAGTCTTGGGGCTTGAATTTACTCTCCTGCACATAAGAAATAAAGCTAGGTGACCTCCCTGCCACCAGTTTGTGACTGTAGCTGAGCAGCTTATGCCACTGTCACTCTGCTTTCCTTGTCAGCACATATGTATGCATCAAAAGCTGATTGGTGGCTAGCTTTGACTTCCTTCTCTAATGTTGGGTGTTAATGTCATGAACCCATAGTCATTCATGTCCTGTCTGTTTGCTTACTTCTTGGTTGTGTCAGCTTAGAGGCTATTCACATTACCACCTGTGGGCTAGGTAATCTCCTCTTAGTGAACTCCACCCCAGCCTCCAATTAAGCAAACACTATATTAGACCATGTGCTGCAAAGCCTCCTTGCCGATCAATGTTGTGTGTGTTTGGCTTTGTGTGTGGTTGTTGCTCTGTGTCTATTTCCAGTTACCGATCTTTGGCTTGTTCTGACTCTCCTTTCCTGCCTGATACCCTGATCTTCAGCTTGTTCTCTGTTTCTCCTGTCTGCTAGTGGCCCTGACCCTTTGTAAGGTCGCTGACTATCCTTGCTGTTCCTGCTCTGCTACTTCCTCTCTTCCACCTGTTGCCAGCCGAGCGTGAGCTAGGGGACCCTGTGGGCCACGACCTGGATCCAGTTGCAGCCAAATCCATCCTCACCACAAATGTCTACTGGCTATTAGACTCCACGCCCTGGGGAAACTGATGCACTAGCTCCCTGTGCTCCAGTGTCTGTGCTCCGGGGGCCCCTCTTCCAGTACCAGCCGGAACTCATTAGCAGCAGTCAGCTATAGGTTCACAACCTTAGAGGTGAGCTTCCCAACCCTCGGTGCGATTCGCACCCCAGCGGGGAGCACCTGACATGTGACCCCAGGTGTCGTGACAGTTAATATATATGGGATTTCAAGAGGCTGATACCAAGTCAAATTCAAATACTTTCAGTAGTTGTGTTTTGAGTTAATATTTGTTTAATGAACACGTAACTGCATGTATTTGATGTTTTTTTTTTCATATTTCTATTTTAACTTTTATAATAAAAGCTTTTGTATCACCATCATTTTATCCAAACATATTACCTTTTTTAGGGAATGCTACAAAGACAGTCCCATGGACACCATCCTTCATACCTTATGGAGAGAGAACCATTACACAGCACATTGAGAAAGGCAAGTTGAGGTCTACACAACAATATAATGAAATGTGGAAACTCCTTTGTCATTATTTTATTATAATGAAAACAATAGAGAATTTTCAATAGCCAAATTATGTTCAGGTATTCAGATGCCTAACTGACATGCTTAAAATTCCTGGCTTTTGAGAGCTTGTAGAGAAAAATGGTCAACAGAAAATGCAAATCAGCAGAGTTTGAAAAAGTCAATGCTGTAGTCCATACACTGTCAGCAGAGTTTATTTATTAAAAATGAAGAGGTCCATTATACAGCAGAAAGCTAACGTGTTCCGGCTTACAAAGCCCTTACTCATAGCTCAGCAGAGATGGTAATGAAAAAAAAAAAAAACTAATAAAGGCTAGCAAGATCTTATCTTAAAGGCAAATCCAGCAGCCTTGATGGAGTATGTGTTATTCTATCCTCCATCTTTTTCCTAACAACCTGCCTTACATCCTTATTAGGCATGTCATTCAAACCAAAACTTCAGCTTCTCTTCTTCTGGTCATTGGTAAGCAGAAATAAAGAATATAATGCACACAGGCTTTAAACTCAAAAACAAGTCACATGCAATATGCCTTTAGATGCTCTGAGTTTCTTTGACTTGCCTAAAAGAGGAGTTCCAGCCTGTAAAAAAAAATAAAATTAAAAGTCAGCAGCTACAAATACTGTAGCAGCTAACTTTTAATATAAGGACACTTACCTGGGATCTCACATCCATCATCTCCGGGCACAGGCGTCAGCATCTTCACTAAGAGAAACAGGAAGTGAAGCCTTGCGGCTTCACAGCCTGTTTCTTTCTGCACATGGGTGAGTCGTGCTGCGATTTCTGGATGGTCCCGCTGGCTTCTGGGAACTGTGTGTCTCCTAGAAGGTGGGGGGGAGGGGCCAGAAATGTCAGATCGCCGCACAATGATTGCGGTGATCTTACCCGGAAGTGGGCGCAGGTACCTGTTTTTGACAGGTATCTGCTCCCCCCCCCCCCGAAGGGTGTCAAATGTGACAGCGTGGGGGGGGGGAGCAAATAGGTAGAGCTTCCCCTTTTGAGAGATCAGGCAAATTTTGATCCATTTATGGCTGTTCCCACTCTAGAGAAGTCAATCTAATGATCGGCTTTTCTCATATGGGGCTGTAGAAAAATTTTCACTTGATTGGCGCATGCAGCCAATAGGGAGCCCCCGCTGTCAGAAAACAATAGCGTAGCTATTCTCCAAAAGTAACTGCAAGGTTAAGTGTACAGGGAGTAAGGATTAAATGCTCATTTCTGTCTAGTGTACTACTGCTACTGTCTAGGGTACTGCTTCTGTCTACTGCTCCGGGTTTTAAATGGGCCCTTGCATCCTAACCTACAATGCAGGACTGCTGGTCCTGCATTGTATGTGATGACATCAGAGTGCCACTGATAGATGGAGCCCCAGTAAGCAGCTTTGGGGGACTGGTTGCATCAAGAGCCTGCAGGAGAGAGGGATAAGGTAGGTCAATTTTTTTTTCTGTGCCCCTAGACAAAAATAAGTGATAGGTGATGGGAGCCCCACTGCAAGGGCAGTTCTAAAATTTTCCTGAAATTCAGCTGTCCCTTTTTATATTTTTTAAATATTGTAGTGTTTTCATCTCCTTTACTTAAAGTGTTTGTTAACCCAAACTTTTAAATCACTGCCAGACCCTCTATTATAGCCAGGAATACCACACTGTATAAGTGTTTTATAAAAACGAGGCATTTAAATACCTTTTTAGAGCGATCTTCAGGCCAGTCACGCATCTGATACAGGTCTACTGCAGGAGGAGCTGAGATCTCCCTCTGACTTCAGTGGGGGGGGGGGAGGTCACATGGCTGCTCAGCCCCTCCCGCAGTAGACCTGTAATGGAGGTGTAGAGCGGTCGCAAGTCACGCGACCGGCCTTAAGATTGCTCTAAAAAGGTATTTACATGCCTCGTTTTAATAAAACACATATACAGTGGGGTATGCCTGGTTATATTAGAGGGGCTGGCAGTGACAATCTCTAATATTATAATTTTAATAATAGCAGTGGGGGGCGGAGACAGACCACAGACACGGAGCTGACAGGCAGGGTGGAGGGGGGAGAGAGGAGAGCAGAGAGGAGCGCTACGGATGATGGAGGGTAGATCGCTGACCACTGTAGTCTGGACTCAGCAGCCCTGATTATTGTGGTCAGCACAGAGAGGGGTACACAGGAAGTGGCAGGATCAGCCAGGTTTTTTTACAGTTTAGAGTGGGGCAGATTAGACAGCACAAGCACTGTGCTATTTTATCTGCTTTAAGGGAACAGGATCTCTATTTTTTTATTTTAGGTAAACAAACACTTTAAAGCAATAAAAATCTGACAGGGATTCTAGCCTTCTAATACTTTACCAAAAAAAAAGTTATGTTTGCTGTTGTAGATATTCTCTAAATTCCTGTGTGGTTCACCTGTTGTCACTGGGACAGTAAGTGAAGGTATATCTCTTTAACAAGGCCCCAAACAACAATAAAACATAACAGGGGTCATAATCCTTTCCCACTCTATTCAAAACTTACAAAAGGGTTTGGGCTGGACATATACTTGAAGTTTATGCTTATAAGGTGCAGATCCATAATATTTGTTTGACTGTATCTGTGTAGGTCAACCTTATACATTTTTGTGCTTTAAAGTGGTTGTAAACCTCAGACATGAAATATGAACAAAGCATATCCCTCTATAGCAGGGATATGCTATTAGCGGACCTCCAGCTGTTGCAGAACTACAATTCCCATGAGGCATAGCAAGACTCTGACAGCCACAAGCATGACACCCAGAGGCAGAGGCATGATGGGACTTGTAGTTTTGCAAACGGCTGGAGGTCTGCTAATTGCATATCTCTGCTCTATAGTCTCAGTTAAGAGCACTATGTGTAATTTCTGTCTGCTGCTTTGTTTCTCTGCTATCTGCATGAGTCCCTTCTGATAAGTTTTCCTGACACCAAGAGAAAAATGGTGACAGGGGAGGGAGCTCCAGCACACAGCTTGTGATTGACAGCCTCAGCTGTGTTTCTGTGTGCTGTGTGAAGGGGGTGTGTCCCTTCCCTCCAATCATCTCTCAGATCTCTCCTAACTGAGCTTTGCAGAGTATAATTTCAGATCCCCCCCCCCTTTGTTTTGACAGCTCAGACAATCTGTATAAATTCTGGACTTTGAACGGATATACAAAAGAGAAGACTGTAGATAGACAGGTATAACCTATATGCAAGGATTTGTTTAATCTGTGTATCACCCGAAGCCAGTCACTTCACATGGTATATGTAAGGGTTAACAACCACTTTAAACTGGGGCTTGTGTGAAAAATATCTTTACTTACCCAAGTTGGCCAAAGCTTGGTCATATACATAAAATGGGCCTGTAATAACCTTACTTTTAGGCCTCATGCTCATATGCCATTTTAGACATCTGATGTAAATTGCGGGTTTGTTTTTGCTACAGTGTACAGCTGCCAACAGTAATGAATGGATATATATATACATTGTGCTTGCATAAACTCACACACAGGCATATGCATAAATGTACAAAAGTCGTGTCCTGGGATTTACGCCAACGCACAAGTTTGTGCAAACATGGTATATACCTGGGTACAGCTAGCATTCATTACTTTGGACAGCTGTACACTGCGTGTGTTTCTCCTATTGTGGAAATTTGCCAATCAATGTATGTCTAATGCCTCAAATTACCTGTGTGCATGAGGCCTGTGTTAAGATGTATGAAGAATGATACTTAGCATATTCTTCCCTGTATTCTCTCTTAATGTCCTAGAAATAGGAAAAGTACAAACCAGTTACTATGGGCAACTAGAACAGGTTGTCAGTCAGACATGTTCATTCATGATACCTTACTGAAAGCAACATTCACTTTCCATTTTCTCTGGTTAAATATAGCAGTAATGAATATTTGCCCTACAATAACCTCGGGAACTGAGGCATATGAATAGCTGAAAATTGTACCTCTGATTCCTTTTTACATAATAATCATAAGCGCTCAGACCCAGCTGGTCAGCTGTCTGTCAGATGGAACCAGGCACCTTAAACAATGCCTGGCATTGTTATCTGTTTATTATTTCAGGAAAATGAGAATATCATTACTGAACTGAGCAGTTTCTATCTTCCCTGCACACGATGATAAGACGTCTTATCTTTTCCCCAGAAGTGACATTTTCTCATGGGATTGGAAGAGTGACACCACTCAAGACGCGCCCTGGCCCTCTCAGGATTGGCCTGTCAAAGAAAGCAAAGATTAAACAGCTTCATCCTTACCTCCGATAGTAGATTAAAATTTCAGAGATGGCATAAATAGATTGAATTAATTTATTACCACTGTCATGTCCTTACAGGCATACTACAGGTTTGAGTAGTTCAAAGACAGAATAATTGTATTGAAATGTGTTTGCAGTATTTTTGTGTTATAAGCATTTCAATTTGTTGCAGGTTTTAAAGGGATTCTGGCAGAGACTGTAAAGATGGAGCTTACACGGGGAGAGAAGTAGCTTCAGCTCTCTGATGCAGCAGGGGCCAGTCTCCAATCTCTAACCCTTCCATTAGATCTGAGGTCAAGTTACAGGTTCAGCTTCACTGCTCTAGAATTAGTTTGCAGTATAACAAAAGATCGGGTACATGGTGGGAGCCCAGGATTTATTTATTGCATTTATATAGTGTCAGCATATTACACAGCATATTTCAGAATTCAGAGAACAGTACATATCTGTCTTGACCCCTCAAAGGAGATCACAATTTAATGTACTTGCCATGGTCATAGATATTATGGACACTTTGTTAGGAAGACTATTAACCCACAAATATGTTTTTAATTTGTGGAAGGAAACCCGTGCAAACATAGGGTGACATACAAAAGTAATACATTTAGTATAGGCTATGAATTGGAATTTTTGCTCCCATGGGTATGCTCTATTGTAGACAAGTATCTTTAAATGTTTTTAAGCATACCTCCAACCTTATGGCAAATGTAATAATGTAAGTTGGGACAATAACATAATAAATAGCATTCACACATTATTTTTTTCTGGCTTGCAAACAGAATTTGTTGTGGGAGTTTACAACTGTCTGCAGTTATCTACAGTTCACTACTGCCGGTCATGGTTTGAATCTTGGCCAGTTCAGCAGGCTGAATGTACCAAGCTGATCGATCTATCTTAGGTACAAACAGACTGCCAGATTTTACTTGCGATTATTGCTAGTGGCTGCTATAGCCGCTAGCAATAATCACTGTCTTCTCCCGCCGGGGGCTGCTTTCCCCGCCCCCCTTCCCGGAGAATACAATCTCAGCAGGAGGGATTCCCCTATCAGCACTGTAGGAAAGAAAATTGCTTGCAGGAAATAAATTTGCACTGTCTATGGCCTTCCTGAGCAATATGTGTGTACAGCCAGCAGACCACGTGTCAGACAACAAATGTGAACTATTTCTTATTAGGCACATTGAATACTTGTTAAGGAACTAAATACAAACCAGCTAATGAATATTATTTACAGCCCTGATTATATCATCCTGCCTTACTGTGTGAAATGTCTCTGGAACTGTGGAAAAGGTGTATTTGTGCTTTAAAGTTGACCTCTGGGTTAGTTTAAAAATTGCCCTTGCAGAGGCAACCCTCTCTTTTACGGGAAGGGTTAAATGCACATTTTTGACTAGGGGATGATGGATAAGCAGTAATACTTACCTTTTTCATCGCTCCCTGGCAGCTGGGGCACTTCTCCGCTCTCTGATATCCTGGGATGTGGACGGGCTCTCGGCGTCCTCAAGTAAAATGCAGGACTGCTGGTCATGCATTTTAAACATGATGTTAGAGAGCTGTGACTGGCTGGCCAAGGAATTGGCTTCAGTGGGCCGGTCTTATGTAGAGGTAGAAGCCTACAGAAGGCAGAAATAGGTTAAGGATTTCACTTTATTCATCATCCACTAGACAAAACAAGCATTTTACTCTTGCGGTGTGGAGTGTTTGCATTACTGCAAGGAAACGTTTTTTTGCTGCCCGAAGTTGGGCTTTATGATGTTTTGCAGTTCTCACAGTAGTTTTAAAGTTTAGTACACCTATTACTTACATACAATGGAGGTTGCCATTTTTGGACACTGAGCCAATGTTCACATTGATGTAGCCCTTGTCAAAAAGAACAAATAATCAGTAATTCTGATAAGCCATTCCACTGATGCAGAATTGATTTATTTCAATGATCAGCTGGCTTTGTTAAATTTTATTAGCATAAAGCTTCTTTACATGGGGCAGATTCCTTTCCAATCAGCAGGGGATCTGTTAGCTGATCCCCTACTGATCAGAGCAGAGTGGGCGGATAACATATCTGTGTCTGCTCAGTTTCTGCAGAGTGGACACGGACAAAGACCACTATGCACTATGGGTGGCCTGGATTAAACTACTCCATTGTCCATTTACACCCTACTACCTTCGCTCCTCTCCACCTAAACGGAAGAGGACGGACCAGTTTGTACCCAGAGGTAGGTAGGTGTAAATGGAAACAAGTCGGTTTACACCCAGCTGTCCATAGGAATGCATGGACCTTCTGATCAATACCTGTGTGAAAGGGACCTAAAGTTTCCGTAACAATGTAAAGATTCTATCATACAGATGTGTTGAAAACTGTTACATAATGTTTAGCTAGGTGATCTGTGAATTGAATCAAATAAATTAAATGGATAAATGTTTATGTTTTATGTTCCTTCTTTGTAGAACTCCTACGGAGCAGTAAAGTGGCATTTTCTGCATTGTGTTTAAATCCCATTAGAAAAGTAGTTTGTTAAAGGATGAGGAGAAAAAAAATGAGTAGCCTACATTTTCAATTGCTCTGATCCACTGATGATTACCAATATGCTTTTCTCCAGAAAATAACTGCTGACAATATATTTAGGTATCAGCCAGCATTATACTTCAGGGACCTGTTTATAAAATATTATAAGAAAACAAAATTTGCTGAATGTCTCAGCATTCTCACAACTGTCATGAATTGTTCCTGCAATGTGTCTAACATGTCCTCTGCTGCTCAGCTCCATCTAGTTATCATAATGCAGTGTTTTCCTGAATACTTTAATCAGGAAATTGCCTTATTATGGCCACTAGATGGTAGCAGATGATCGTAAGAAATAAACATATTATCAGTGACAGCTGTGCAAATGCTTAGAGTAATTGTTTATAAATGGGCCCCCAAGTGTTTTCAAAATACTGGGTGCCATTGATGATTAATAATATATTCTTCTTTTTAGGCACCTGGGATTGGCTTATTCATAGGACAGTATACTTTTCAAAAGGAACATACTAAACATTAGTTACCAGTAGAGTTGAGTGAACACCTGGATGTTTGGGTTCGGCGGGTACGGCCGAACGTCGCGGAAACGTTCGGGTTTGGTTCCGAACGTGACCCCGGACCCCGAACCCCATTGAAGTCAATGGGGACCTGAACTTTTCGGCACAAAAATGGCTGTAAAAAAGTCCTGGCAAGTGCTAGAGGGCTGCAAAAGGAAGAAAAATGGGAGATGTTATTAGATCTGCAATCTGTCCCTCAAAGCAGTAGTAATCTCTACCTAGTCCAGTATCAGATCGTTCTATAATCAGATCGTTCTGTAATGCAGGATGAGTGTTATTAGATTTGCAATCTGTCCCTCAAAGCAATATTAGTAATCTCTGCCTAGTTATTATCACTGCAATCTGTCCCTCACAGATGTAGTAGTAATCTCTACCTAGTTATTAGATCTGCAATCTTTCCCTCACAATCTGTCCCTCACAGCGCCGGCAGCATCCTCTCCCTACACTAACCTGAGAGCATGTGACATGCAGCACTGTGACTCCAGCCTCATATAGAGGCTGGGTCACATGATGCTGTCACGTACCTGACGGTGGAGTCTGTCTTGTGCAGGGAACAACCGCTCTTGCGCACCCGATTCAAGGACCCCTGGTAGTGGGGACAGAGGCCCAAGAGTGCGGGATGGCACGAGGGCTGGAGGGTCACCGATGATGTAGCGAAGCTCCAGGAGGCGTGCAGGTAGAAGGATGGTCGTTCAGGCTGGGTCGGCAACGGGCAGGCAAGAAGGTACAAAGGATCAGGCAAAAGAGTAGTCAGAGTCCAAGCAAGGTTCGTTACACGGGCGGGCAGCAGAGGTACACAGGAGCAGGCAATCGGATGGTCGTGGGTAGCCGGGGTCGGAGCAGGTAGCAGACAACAGGTCGGGACAAGCCGGGTCAAACAGGAGGCAGAACAACACAGGAACAGGTATCAGAGGCTGGGGCTCACAGGTCGGGAACGCTGTAGAACGAGCAGCACTTGTCTCCAGGGTCTCCAGGTTTAAATAGGCCCGTTTGGCGCCGTTTCCGGCGCGTGCGTGCGCACGGGGGTGCGCACAGGCGCGCGTGAACGCGCACGGGAGCGCGCGCCACCGCGGAAACGTCAAAAAACAGCAAAACTTGTTCTTTTTCCTAACATTGCCCCCCCCAAGGGGCAGCCTCCGGATGCCTTTACCGGGTATCACCACTCTGTCGATTTCTCTTGAATGCCTGGATAAGTCCGGGGGCGTGGATGTTTTCTTCAGGTTCCCAGGAGTTCTCCTCTGGGCCGAACCCCTTCCACTTGATCAGATACTGGGTTCCCCCAGCTCTCCGGCGACAATTCAAGATGGCTTCCACCTCGAACTCCTCCTCTCTGTTAACTAGGACGGGGTCTGGAGGACCCACCTTCCGATCTGAGAAGGTGTCCAGGATCATGGGCTTCAGCAGTGAAGCATGGAAAACCGGGTGGATTTGGAGAGAAGAAGGCAGGTCCAGTTCAAAAGCCACCCGGTTTATCTTCCTCTTAACTGGGAATGGTCCCAGAAATCTTGGGCCCAACTTTTTGGAGGGGCAAGCCAATTTTAAATTTTTGGTAGATAGCCAGATGCGGTCGCCTGGTTGGAGTTACAATTCCCCCCGCCTTCTCTTATCGTAGGCTTCCTTGTTCACTTCCCGAGATTTAGCAAGAGTCTCCTGCAGGAGTTTGCAATTTTTCTGGAGGAAGCTAGAGATGTCCTGAGCTGCTGGGACGGTCCCTTCCGGGTTTAAATCGGGTAAAAAGGTGGGGTGAAACCCGTAGTTGGCCCAAAATGGGGACTGCTGGGTGGCCGAGTGAATGGTGTTATTGTAAGCAAACTCGGCCACCGGCAACAGTGCAACCCAATCATCCTGAGAGAAAGATGAAAAGCATCTCAGATATTGTTCGAGAGTCTGATTTGTCCTCTCAGTCTGGCCATTTGTCTGCGGATGATAGGCGGAGGAAAAAGATAGCTCTATCTCCAATCCTGCACATAATGCTCTCCAAAACTTAGAAGTAAATTGGACTCCCCGGTCAGATACTAAGTTGTTGGGTACACCATGGAGTCGGATGACTTCTTTAATAAATGTGTTGGCCGTTTCGGCCGCAGAGGGGGTTCCTTTCATGGGGATAAAGTGCGCCATCTTGGTCATGCGATCAACCACTACAAAGATGGTGGAAAAGCCCTCAGACAGGGGAAGTTCCACGATGAAATCCATCGCTAGCTGCGACCACGGGCGTTCAGGTATGGGAAGGGGGTTTAGAAGACCCCAGGCTTTGGCCTTATCGGTTTTATTCCTGGCGCAAGGTCGTTTGGATGTAGAGTCTTAAAACCCAGCCACAGTACTGGTATTTAACCGGCCTGTAAAGCCCCGAGCCTTCTGGCGACTCGAGGAGAGTGCCAGCAAGACCACCGGCTTGTAAAGACTTCTGACATCCTTTATACAACCTCGGACAGGACAGACGCGGTCCTTATTTTGGCTATTCCGGTTTCGGACCCCAGAAGATTTGGGGGAAGGGTATGGACTTGCGGGCACCAGCGTCGATCGCTACCTAAAGTAGCACCTTGAAGGGGACAGACTCCCGAAAAGGTGGTAGAAACATCACCAACTAGCGTACTGGTTCTACCGCGTGAAA
>BLSH010416267.1:1713850-1725976 GCA_018402905.1 Glandirana rugosa | reverse complement strand
CCTTAATGAATTTGCGATAAAAGTTCGCGAAGCCCACAAACCTTTGAACTCCCTTCCTGTCAGCTGGTGCGGGCCATTCTAGGATAGTTGAGACCTTTTGAGGATCCATGTGAATGCCCGAGGTGGAAATGATTAACCCCAGAAAGTGCATGCTGGGTTGCTCAAACGAACACTTTTCCGCCTTGGCGTATAAGCCGTGCTGCCGAAGACGCCCAAGAACCTTGGCGACGTGCCTGCGATGTTCTTCCAAGGAAGTGGAAAAAATCAAAATATCGTCCAAATAGACAATCACAAAAAGATCAAGAAAGTCCCGGAACACGTCATTGACGAAGTGTTGGAAAGTAGCCGGGGCATTGCATAGACCGAAGGGCATCACCAGGTATTCGTAGTGCCCGAAGCGGGTACGGAATGCTGTTTTCCATTCGTCTCCTTCCCTGATGCGAATGAGATTATATGCCCCTCGGAGATCCAATTTTGTAAAGATGGTTGCCGCCCCTAGCCGCTGGAAAAGTTCCGGGACCAAAGGTAGGGGGTAACGATTTTTAATAGTCACCCGGTTGAGCTCCCTGTAGTCAATACATGGCCGGAGTGTGTGGTCCTTTTTTTCTACGAAGAAAATACCGGCTCCGGCCGGTGAGGTAGATGGCCAGATGAATCCCTTCTTTATATTTTCGTCCAGGTAGGACTTGAGAGCTACCAGTTCAGGCTCGGAGAGGGGGTAGATCCTTCCGAACGGTACTTCTGCTCCGGGTAGTAGCTCTATGGGGCAGTCATACGGCCGGTGTGGCGGCAGTTTATCTGCCCCTTTCTTACTAAAAACGTCCAGAAATGGGTGATAGGCCTGGGGGAGAAGGGTCTGGACGTCGGGTTCAGGTTCGGAATCCAGGCTGAGAAGTAGAGGACCAGTTCCAGCTCGAGGACTCAGGCAGTGCTGATGACAATAGGATGACTGGAATTGGACGACTCCGGTGGTCCAGTCAATGCTGGGGTTGTGGGCGTGGAACCAGGGTAGTCCCAGGATGATGGGGCAGAGAGGAGATGTGATGGCATCCAACCGTAGATGTTCTTGGTGATTATCCAAGGTGCAGGAGAGGAGAGGGACCGTTTCGTGGGTAACAGTCCCGGATTTAATGGGTGATCCTTCGGCCAAACGGATCACTAGCTTGTGTGTCTTGCGTTGGAGGGGAATGCGGTGCCGGGCAACAAAATCTTGATCAATAAAACAACTGCATGCCCCTGAGTCAAGGATGGCTGGAACCATAATACTCCCTCCGGGAAGCTGTAAAGAGAAAGAGAGTGTAAGATGAGCAGGAGAGCTGGGACATTTAGACAGGACCTCGGGGCCTGTGATTAAGCACTTACCGCGCTTCGCGGGACAAGTCCTGACCATGTGGCCGGGTTCACCACAGTAGAGACAGAGGTTCAATTGGAACCGCCGCTGTCTTTCCTCGGTGCTGAGAGAAGGCCGGAGTAGTCCGATTTGCATGGGTTCGGAAGTGTCCTGGGGAGAGGAGGAGGAGGAAGTCGGGTGAAAAGAAGGCGGTGTTGGTGGTGTCGGGTAGCCAGGAACCCGAGGAAGCATCCAGGTGGGACGCAACTGTCCGGAAGACCTTTCGGCGCGACGCTCTCTGAGGCGCCGATCGATAGAGATGGCCAAGGTGATCAGCTCCTCCATGGTCTTAGGGATCCCCACTCGCGCCAGCTCATCCTTCAAAGGCTCCGAGAGTCCCATGCGGAACTGGAATAGGAGAGCCGCGCTGCCCCAGGCTGTATCCGAGCTCCAGCGTCTGAATTCAGCGGCATAGTCTTCCACTGGGCGACGTCCCTGCTGGAGGGTGTGCAGAGCAGCTTCTGCGGTGGCAGCTAAGTGGGGGTCTTCGTACAGTTGTGCCATGGCCTGGAAGAAGACTGCAGCGGAAGACACTTCAGGAGCGTTTTGCTCCCATAATCTGAGAGCCCAGGCCTGGGGTTCACCCTGCAGAAGCGAGATGATGAATCCGACCTTTGTGCTTTCCTGGGAAAATGTGCGTGTCTGCAATCCGAGGTATAGATCGCACGCACTTCGGAAGACCCGGAACTTGCGCCGATCCCCGGAGAACTTGTCCGGCAGCGGGACCTTGGGTTCCGAGGGCAGGGCCACAATGGTGCGGGCTGCAGAAGCACCGGTGGTCGGAGCGGTGGAAAGTTCCTGCACCCGCTCTTCCAGCCGCGTGTATCCTTCTTGGAGGTTCTTGACGGCTTGGGTCAGACCGGCAAGATGTGCACACAAGTCGTCCATGGCGGAGCGGGTTCCCTGCGCAGACTCAGTCATGGCTGCTCGTTTCTGTCACGTACCTGACGGTGGAGTCTGTCTTGTGCAGGGAACAACCGCTCTTGCGCACCCGATTCAAGGACCCCTGGTAGTGGGGACAGAGGCCCAAGAGTGCGGGATGGCACGAGGGCTGGAGGGTCACCGATGATGTAGCGAAGCTCCAGGAGGCGTGCAGGTAGAAGGATGGTCGTTCAGGCTGGGTCGGCAACGGGCAGGCAAGAAGGTACAAAGGATCAGGTAAAAGAGTAGTCAGAGTCCAAGCAAGGTTCGTTACACGGGCGGGCAGCAGAGGTACACAGGAGCAGGCAATCGGATGGTCGTGGGTAGCCGGGGTCAGAGCAGGTAGCAGACAACAGGTCGGGACAAGCCGGGTCAAACAGGAGGCAGAACAACACAGGAACAGGTATCAGAGGCTGGGGCTCACAGGTCGGGAACGCTGTAGAACGAGCAGCACTTGTCTCAAAAAACTTGTTCTTTTTCCTAACAGATGCACTGGCCAATCACAGCAGTAGGCATGGCTGTGATGACTTCTAGGAAAACCAGTGAAACGCTTGTTGATTGGCTGCCCTGCAGCTATTCAACATGCGCGATAAAATATCAGAACCCAGAACCCGAACCCGGACTTTTTCTCAAACGTTCGGGTTCGGAACACAGACACCCGAAAGTTAGGTACGGACCCGTTGCAGTTCGGGTTCGCTCAACTCTAGTTACCAGTTACTTGGGCTCTGTAATTATTTGCGGAACATTAGCAGGCAGGCAGGAAGAGTCTAATCAGCAACTAAATATTCATACAGCCTTGGCCAATCCCTGGGGAGGGTCACCCAGATGGTAGATGGGAGAATGTGTGAATACTCAGAAACACTGAGCATCCAGGTTTTTTTTTCTTAGAAGGAGACCACATCCTTAGGGAGGCTGCATGCCCCCTTAGGCCATCCTGCTATGTGCCTACAGGGTTTCAGGTGGGCGAGCTGAGGGCCTGCTTCGCTGGAAGTTGCAGAAAGCTGGCTAATTGTTGGACTGTCATCTGAGGATCTAGTCTGGTATCACAGGGAGAAAGTGTTGCATGGATATTGGTAGGAGGCAACCAATTTTCCAAGGACATTTGTGTGTACAGACTGGAGAGAGAGATCCTAGAGACTTGGCTAATGGCTGAGGCCATTCCCTTATTGGTCAGAGCCAGCTGCATGCATGTTGTAAAGGGGACATAGTGTCCAATGTCCTGAAGAGCTTAGTCTTTTTAATTCATTGTAAAAGCATTTTGCTTGGACTGTCCACTAGAGGAAGATTTATCACCTCAAGTTTGGTACGGGCTCATAGTTCTATAGAAGATAAGTGTCCTCCTATTTTTACATTGCGCCAAAGAGTGACTGTGACCCTGGGACTGGCTGCAGAGCAACTGTTGGGGGAAAAAAGAACTCTGGGCATCTTGTCTAGCAGCTCCTACGGGGTTAGCGCTACATTTGTATGGCTCCTTTGGGAATGACTATTCTATTCAAGTCAAATAATTCTGCAAGAAAGAACTTCTGAGTGTGGTGCAAGTACATTCATTTTTCTAATAGTTTAAGTTTAGAGCTTGTAAGGTCCTGGCTGGCAGTGCTTTAGAGAATAAAAAGAGACAGTAGATAAGAGGGTACCACCAGTCCTCCTGTATGGGGCCTGGGCTATCAGGGGGGCCCATGCATTACATCACAGCGCAGCAGCTGCGGGGGGAGGAGAGGGAAGATCCCTGTAAAATCGCCGTTCAAAGTGGAGCACATCTGCGGGTCAGATGCGCTCCTATTGAACAGACTGGCCTGGGAATTTGCACCGCATTGCACAGAAACGCACACGTTTTCTGTGCAATGCGGAGTGCAAATGCACCGCACCTATGTGAGCCTGACACATTGAAAACAATGTGTTTTCAAGTGTCATGCGAATTGGATGCGGTGTAAGCCACATCCAGTTTGCATAGGTGTGAACCCAGCCTTAGGAAACACATTAGCGGGCACCCTGTCAGTGAGGATATCAACTGAGTTTGGCCAGTGGCTTGTGTGTTTTATGCTATGAACAAGCTGCACACAGCCCTCCTGCATTGAACCGTGTTGTTTACTGTCTTGATAAATAAAAAGATAAGGACAAAGCTATTTTGACTGTTCGTGGGAGTCCATATCTAATGCATGGTTTACCGCTGCCACTACCGGTCTGCCCACTTAATGCGTCACAGCGTTCATCAAATCAAATAAAAGCAGCCTGCCCTAGCATCATTTCTTGCATGGTACATATAAAAACATGCTCTATTTACATGATCAGGTTTATATTGTATTGTTTAATACAGTAAGAACCCAGGAACAATACAACATTACAAATGAAATTATTTCATGAGAAAATCATGTCACTGTGTAATTTGCCAGAGATTTCAAGGAAATTACAGTTATCTACATTGAAATGTGCAGATAGTGCTTAGTAACATTCAAGAGAAGGTGTGAAGGGGCTCACCTACTTAGTGGTGCGAGCAATCACTGAATAAAAGATAAAAGCTAAACCAAAGGCTTCCTTTCTCCGCCTTTTTTCCTGCCTTACTTGAAAGGTAAATTTATTTTAAGATTAATGAAATCTTCCTTGTGCAAAGGATTAGCCATTTTCCTTAACACATAATAAGACAATATTAAAGTATGCAAAATGCAAATTTTGCACATGGTAAGAAAGAGGTACATCACTTGTCAAAGGAAAAATGTTAAGCGGCTTGCAAGAGAATTTGATTAAACCCTTCAATATTGCATAAGGGTTCCTTGTTCTACTGCCAAGGAGAAGGTGTTAGATAAAAAGTATAAAGAGGCTATAGACTAGGAAACATTTTATAGCAGAGCGCCAAGCTGCTAGGTTACACTCAGAGTCAGAGGATGTTCAGAGAGAAAACCTTCATTTTAAAGATACGCACTAAGCACTTCTTTAAACATTTATCCAAACAAAATGCCTTCCTTTCCTCCATGGACTTTCTTGGTGACTAGAAAGGAAAAATCCAAATGGTGCATGAACTGAGCAATACTGTGTCTGGTTCACTCAGAGCTTACATATAAAAGTATACAATTTAACATTTAAAGCATATGTTCAATCTCTTTTTTTACAATTATTATACTCATAATTTCTTTTACCGAGCATTTTCTTTGATTTTCTATTACCTCCTGTTGTCAATTGTGTAAGGCTGACTAGCACTAATAATAATAGAAAGACCCTTCCTTTCCGTCTTACCTCTTAAACTGGCCATATATGTTGTGACTGTTTGGAAACTTCAACTGATTTAAATCAGGCTGAAATCAAAAACCTGAGTGATGGAACAAAAAATGAATGGTTTTGATTAGGGATGCACCGATACCGATACCGGTATCGAGGCTGATACTCTGCCTTTTCGCGCGCATCGGTACTCACAAGAAAGGCACTGATTCCGGATACCGATACCGGAAGTGATGTATATTGGGAGCGGACCGCCTCTTCCTCCCCTCCGGCCAGTGCCACCCCGCCTCCTCTACCCAGGGCCGCCATTATTATTATTATTATACAGGATTTATATAGCGCCAACAGTTTGCGCAGCGCTTTACAATATGAGGGCAGACAGTACAGTTACAATACAATACAGGAGGAATTGGAGGGCCCTGCTCGTTAGAGCTTATAGTCTAGAAATCAGGGAGTACAGGACCCTCCTGCTCCCCGCCTCCCCCTACAGCAGCCAGCACATGTTAGGCATACAAGCCTAGCACTAGCACCGCGTCACCCCCTCTCCCGGAGGTGATCTAGGCCAGCACTCACTCTGCTTCCTTCCCTGCTGAGGCAGAGCCCGCTGGCTGCTGCTAGGTCTCCTATGTAGGCTGTCTCCTGTACCATGTGGACAACAGCATAGGAGGCTGCCCTAAAGGACCATATGGATAAGCCACCGGGATGTGGAGCAGGTTCTGATGCCTCCCCAGTCTCTCTCCCTAGGTCCTGGGATAAGCGTGGTTCATCTGGGTCGGCAAGTCGCACCGCATGGTGGGTAGCGTCCTACAGGTAATCACCATGTGCTACACTATATTGAGTTGCTCTGTTTAGCAGCCCCTGGCTGTCTAATGTAGTACGTCGTCTCTGGTTGTCTAATGTACCATGTAGTCTCTGGATGTCTAATGCACCATGTAGTCTCTGGCTGTCTCTTGTAGCATGTAGTCTCTGGCTGTCTAATGTACCATGTAGTCTCTGGCTGTCTAAAGTACCTTGCAGTCCCTGGCTGTCTCCTGTACCATGCAGTCTCTGGCTGTCTCTTGTACCATGCAGTCTCTGGCTGTCTCCTGTACCATGCAGTCCCTGGCTGTCTCCTTTACCATGCAGTCTCCGGCTGTCTCCTGTACCATGCAGTCCATGGCTGTCTCCTGTACAAGGCCTGCAGTCTCTGGCTGTCTCCTGTACCAGGCCTGCAGTCTCTGTCGGTCTCCTGTACCAGGCCTGCAGTCTCTGTCTGTCTCCTGTACCAGGCCTGCAGTCTTTGGCTGTCTCCTGTACCAGGCCTGCAGTCACTGCTGTCACTTCTGCCTGTTGCCACCTCCTTCCCTTCACCAGCTCTCAACTCTGCCCCCGTGTCTCCCAATAACCATTCTATCCCTATCCTCTTCCCCCCAGAGATCACAGCCTTTTCCATCCCAACTCTCCCACCCCACAATCCCTATTTCACCCCACTCTCAATTACCCTGCCCTCACTTACCCTTCTACTCCCCCCTTCAACCCTGCCCTCACCCAGCTCTCTAACAACCCCCCTCACTAACAACCCCCCTACCTACCAAACCACCCCCCTACCTATGCAATAGGTATCGGTAATTGATATCGGCAACTACCAAAGCTAAAATATCGGTACTCATACTCAGTGGCAAAAAAAGTGGTATAGGCGCAACCCTAGTTTTGATTGACCTGAAGATGTGATCAAAAAATCAGATAATCGTTGACAAAATTTCCGTTGTTTTTGACTTGTTTTGATCTATTTTTTTTCTCAAAAACTTGTATTGAAGCTGTCAATTTATAGCCCAGTTTGATCCATCAAATTCAGGTGCATAAACAAAATTCTGGGTGGGTAGTTTTCTTGTTTTCAGGCAATCACTTTCAAGCACACATTTTATTCCCAATTGAAGTTGCCAAAAGTTGTCACACATATGGTCAGCTTCAGAGTGGGTGTGTGTCATAAGTAAGAGTAAATGCACCAGGTTGTGCACATGTTCTGTCTCTAGACTGGCAGAGTAGTGCACACAACCATTTCTTCATAAAAAAGGTACACCATTATATTTACTATGCTGCAGTTTAACAATGTCATACCAGCAGTTTAAATAAAATTTAGGCTTCATGCACACAGGACTTTAAAAAAAGTCCAAAAACGTTGGGGATTGACGTTTTTGAGCGTTTTTGAACATTTTTGGGTGTTTTTGAGCATTTGAACGTTTTTACAGCTGAAAAACGTCTCTCAGAACCCTCTGGTCTTGAGTTTTTTTACAGCTCAAAAACATCACTGCTAAAAACAGTTGATAACAGCCTATGTGTGCATGAACACATAGGATAACATGATGGAGGCTTTATTGACTGTAGAAAAAAACATCTGCAGCTGAAAACAGCTGCTGTAAAACAGTCAAAAACATCCTGTGTGCATGAGGCCTTACAGTTACCATGTATTAAATCTATGCTTTAACTATCTTTGACTTCTGTTGTTCATGATTTTTCAGATTTGAGTCTTTTATCTATTCTTTATACTGTTTTAGGTTAGGTTCACATTTGCAAAATTCTAAAAATTCTACCTTTGACAGTAATGCGAACCAAATTGCACTTGCAAGTGTTAACATCAGTGGAAATTTCATAGAAAGTATTTTAGTTGTCTAAATGAACACTATTTCAGTCAACTAAAATATGACTAACACTAAAACAATTTAGATGACTAAAATAGGACTAAGCATATTGCCGGCAATGGTACCGCCCGAATCGGTGCGACATTGCGTTTGCGGCGCTGCACCGATTCCCAAAAGTAGTTCTTGAAGTACTTTTGGCGACTTCTTGGTGCGATTTCCATAGACATCTGTGCAGAAACCCGCACAGATGTCTCTTAAACCGCCCCCCAAGTCGGAACTGACATGCAAGAATGAATGGGAACCAGGGCAGAAAACTAAAATGGCATTTTAGTCAAAAGACTATGACTAAAACTAGATCGAAATCTGACGTCAAAATAACACTGCACTACCACATAAGAATAAGTAGGGGCATCTACTAAACTGCTGAAAAAAAAAAAAAAAAAGAAGAAGAAAAGGGCTTTTCTCATTTTTTTCTTAATAGTTAATGTTGGTAATACAGTATCTCACAAAAGTGAATACACCCCACACATTTTTGGAAATATTTTATTCTAGCTTTTCATTTGACAACACTGAAGAAATGACACTTTGCTACAATGTAAAGTAGTGAGTGTACAGCTTGTATAACAGGGTAAATTTGCTGTCTCCTCAAAATAACTCAACACACAGCCATTCTTGTCTAAACCGCTGGCAACAAGTTGAGTACACCCCTAAGAGAAAATGTCCAAATTGGGCCCAAAGTGTCAATATTTTGTGTGGCCACCATTATTTTCTAGTACTGCATCACTGCCTTAAAGCGGAGGTCCGCCTGAAAAAAAATTAAAAGCCAGCAGCTACATATAATAATAGGACACTTACCTGTCCTGGGGTCCAGCGATGTCGACACCCGTCCCCGATCTTCGGATCGGGGTCGGGTGCAGCCGCGTCCATTGTGGGTAAGCGAACCCGGACATGTAGCATTACAGCTTCATGCCGGGTACCTTACTGTAGCAGAGCGAGGAGGGAGGAGGGAGGAGGGAGCCAGGCTGCTGACGTCAAAGACAGGTGTCCTCTTCCACCTCCCTCTGAAAGGTGCCAAATGTGACAGGGGGGGAGGAATCCAACCAGCGTAAGTTCCACTTTTGGGTGGAACTCCGCTTTAACCCTCTTGGGCATGAAGTTCGCCAGAGCTTCACAGGTTGCCACTGGAGTCCTCTTCCACTCCTCCATGACGACATCACGGAGCTGGCGGATGTTAGACACCTTGTGCTCCTCCACCTTCAGTTTGAGGATGCCCCACAGATGTTCAATATGGTTTAGGTCTGGAGACATGCTTGGCCAGTCCATCACCTTTACCCTCAGCTTCTTTAGCAAGGCAGTGGTCATCTTGGAGGTGCGTTTGGGGTCATTATCATGTTGGAATACTGTCCTGCGGCCCAGTCTCCGAAGGGAGGGGACCATGCTCTGCTTCAGTATGTCAGTGCCGGCAGCACTCATGCAGCCCCAGACCATGACACTTCCACCACCATGCTTGACTGTAGGCAAGACACACTTGTCTTTGTACTCCTCACTTGGTTGCCACCACACACGTTTGACACCATCTGAACCAAATACGTTTATCTTGGTCTCATCCGACTACAGGACATGGTTCCAGTAATCCATGTCCTTAGTCTGCTTGTCTTCAGCAAACTGCTGAATTTTCTTGTGCATCATCTTTAGAAAAGGCTTCCTTCTGGGATGACAGCCATGCAGACCAATTTGATGCAGTGTGCGGCATATGGTCTGAGCACTGACAGGCTGAGCCCCCCCTTTAACCTCTGCAGCAATGCTGGCAGCACTCATACGTCTATGTTAGGAAAGGAACATTTTTGCCAAGATCTGGTGTTTCCGTGGTGGTGCGCACGCCTGTGCGCCTTCGCGCGTGCCCGCGCGCGTTTGCGCACGCACGGGAAACAGCGCCAAATGGGGCTATTTAAACCTGGAGAGTCCATCAGCAAGTGCTGCTCGTTCTACAGCGTTCCTGACCTGTAAGCCTCAGCTCCTGATACCTGTTCCTGTGTTGCTCTGCCTCCTGTTGACCCGGCTTGTCCTGACCTGCTGTTCTGCTACCTGCACCGACCCCGGCTATCCACGATCATCCGATTGTCTGCTCCCTTGTACCTCTGCTGCCCGCCCATTAAACGAACCTTGCTTGGACTCTGACTACCCGTTTGCCTGATCCTCTTGTACCTTCCTGCCTGCCTGTTGCCGACCCAGCCTGTACGACCATCCTTCTACCTGCACATCTTCTGGAGCCTCACTACATCATCGGTGACCCTCCAGCCCTCGTGCCATCCCGTACTCTTGGGCCTCTGTCTACACTACCAGGGGTCCTCGAATCGGGTGCGCAAGAGCGGTTGTTCCCTGCACAAGACAGACTCCACCACCAGGTACATGACAGAAACGAGCAGCCATGACCGAGTCTGCGCAGGGAACCTGCTCCGCCATGGATGACTTGTGTGCACATCTCGCAGGCCTTACCCAGGCCATCAAGAATTTGCAAGAGGGATACACCCGGTTAGAAGAGCGGGTACAGGAACTGTCTACCGTCCCAGCCTCCGGTGCTTCTGTGGCCCGTACCATTGTGGCCCTGCCTTCGGAACCTAAGGTCCCGCTGCCGGATAAGTTCTCCGGGGACCGACGCAAGTTCCGGGTCTTCCGGAGCGTGTGCGATTTATACCTGGGACTGCAGCAACGCACGTTCTCCCTGGAAAGCACGAAGGTCGGATTTATCATTTCCCTTTTGCAAGGTGAACCCCAGGCATGGGCTCTCAGACTATGGGAGCAAAATGCCCCCGAAGTTGCTACCGCTGCAGCCTTCTTCCAGGCCATGGCGCAGCTGTACAAAGACCCCCACTTGGCTGCCACTGCAGAGGCTGCGCTGCACAACCTCCAGCAGGGCCGCTGCCCAGTGGAGGATTATGCTGCTGAATTTCGGCGCTGGAGCTCGGACACAGCCTGGGGCAGCGCGGCTCTCCTGTTCCAGTTCCGTATGGGTCTTTCGGAACCTCTGAAGGATGAGTTGGCGCGAGTGGGGATCCCTAAGACTCTGGAGGAGCTGATCACCCTGGCCATCTCCATCGACCGGCGTCTCAGAGAGCGCCGCGCCGAAAGGTCTTCTGGGCAGTCACGCCCTACCTGGATGCTTCCTCGGGTTCCCAACTACCCGACACCGCCTCCCTTCCACCCAACATCCTCCTCCTCCTCTCCGCAGGATGTCGCTGAACCCATGCAGATTGGACTGCTTCGGCCTTCCCTTAGTCCCGAGGAAAGACAGCGTCGGTTCCAGCTGAACCTTTGCCTTTACTGCGGAGAACCCGGCCACATGGTCAGGACATGTCCCGCGAAGCGCGGTAAGTGCTTGACTACTGTCTCCAATGACCTGACTAAGTCTCCTGCTCATCTCACCCTGTTCCTGTCTTTACAGCTTCCCGGAGGGACTATCACAGTGCCAGCAATCCTTGACTCTGGGGCGTGCAGTTGTTTTATCGACTTGGATTTTGCCACACAACACCACGCTCCCCTGCAACCCAAGGCACATAAACTGGTGATCCGCTTGGCCGACGGGTCACCCATCAAATCCGGGACTGTTACACATGAGACGGTCCCTCTTCTCTCCTGCACTGTGGATGGCCACCAGGAACGTCTGCGGCTGGATGCCATCGCATCTCCTCTCTGCCCCATCATCCTGGGACTACCTTGGTTCCAGGCACATAACCCCAGCATTGACTGGACCACCGGAGTCGTCCACTTCCAGTCACTCTACTGCCGCCATAACTGCCTGAGTCCCACAGACGGAACTGTCCCTTCACTCCTCAGCCTGGAGTCCGACCCTGAACCTGACATTCAGACTCTCCTCCTGCAGGCTTACCATTCATTCCTGGATGTTTTTAGCAAGAAGGGGGCTGACAAGCTCCCGCCGCATAGGCCCTACGATTGCCCTATCAACCTGCTGCCCGGGGCTGAAGTGCC
>BLSH010416267.1:1681691-1702736 GCA_018402905.1 Glandirana rugosa | reverse complement strand
GGGGGCATGAGTGATCTACTGATCCCTGTCACTGAGATCAGTTAGATCTCTCATGCCCATGGTAGCCCAACCCCCCCACAGTAAGAACACACCCAGGGAACACAGTTAACCTCTAGCCCCCCCCCCCAGGTTAACCCCTTCACTGCCAATGACATTTATACAGTAATCAGTGGACATTTACATTTCTGATCGCTAGATAAATGTCACTGGTCCCAAAAAGTGTCAAAAATGTCTGACATGTCCGCTGCAATATCCCAGTACCGCTAAAAATCGCAGATCGCTGCCATTACTAGTAAAAAATAAATAAAAACCCCAGAAATGAATTCTCACCAACCGTAAATGCGGCCACTTTTACGCAAACCAATCAATAAACACCAATTGTGATTTTTTTTATCACAAATATGAGGAAATGTTTTTTTATATTTTTTTTTGGATTTGAATTTTAGCAAAAAGTTAGAAATTTGGATTTTTTTGTTTATAGCGGCGAGCAGAAATTACGCAAAGGCGATCAAATACCACCAAAAGAAAGCTCTATTTGTGGGAAAAAAAGGACGCAAATTTTGTTTGGGTGCAACCTCGCACTACTGCGCAATTGTCAGTTAAAGCGACGCAGTGCTGTTTCACAAAAAGTGCTCTGGTCCTAAAGCTGGAAAACCTTCCGGTTGGTAAGTGGTTAAGCATCATTTAGCCACTTCAGCCCCGGAAGGATTTCAGACTTTAGGACCAGAGCACTTTTCGCGATTCGGCACTGCGTCGCTTTAACTGACAATTGTGTGGTCATGCGACGTTGTACCCAAACTAAATTTGCGTAATTTTTTTCCCACATATAGAGCTTTCTTTTGGTGGTATTTGATCACCTCTGCGTCATTTCTGATCGCCGGTATAAACAAAAGAAGAGCGATAATTTAGCAAAAAAACCCAAATGTCTTACTTTTTGCTAAAATACAAATCCAAAAAAAAAAATATATAAAAAAACATTTTTTTTCCATCGGTTTTGGCCGATTTATATTCTTCCTCATATTTTTGGTAAGAAAAAATTGCAATCAGCGTTTATTGATTGGTTTGCACAAAAGTTGCCGCTTTTTTTTTGGATGATAAGAATTCATTTCTGTGGTTTTTATTTTTTTTTATTTTTTATTAGTAATGGCGACAATCTGCGATTTTTAGCGTTACTGCGATATTGCAGCGGACATGTCGGACCATTTTGACACTTTTTTGGGACCATTGGCATTTATACAGCAATCAGTGCTATAAAAATGCAATGATTACTGTGTAAATGCCATTGGCAGTGGAGGGGTTAACCTGCAGGGGGCGCTCTAAGGGTTAACTGTGTTCCCTGGGTGTGTTCTAACTGTATGGGGGCTGCCCTGGCTGGGGGAAGGAGGTGATCACGTCTTCCATATACAGGAAGCCTGTGATCACTGCCCTTCCCCCTCTATGAGAACGGAGATCCGTGTTTACATACACGGATCTCAGTTCTCTCACTGCGGGAGGGGGGGCATCGCGGGTAGCTGGTGGCGATTGAGTCCGCTCTACGCGCTCCCTGGCCCCCCCAAACACAGTGAGCGCGCGAGTGCGCCTCTGGCGGCGCGCACGCTCATAGTGAGAGATATCGCAGCAGCCGCCGTCGGGTGACGGCGGTTTGCGATATCAAGCCACTTTGCCGCCGTCAGAAGCCGGTCGGCGGTCGGCAAGTGGTTAAACACTACGACTTTCCTGAGTATTGTTGCTGACCATGTCCATCCCTTTATGAAGACAGTGTACTCATCTTCTGATGGCTACTTCCAGCAGGATAACGTACCATGTCACAAAGCTCAAATCATCTCCCCACTGGTTTCTTGAACATGACAATGAGGTCACTGTACTCCAATGGCCTCCACAGTCAAGATCTCAATCCAATAGAGCACCTTTGGGATGTGGTGGAATCGGAGATTTGCATCATGGATGTGCAGCCAACAAATCCACAGGAATTGAGTGATGCTATCGTGGCTAATTGGCCAAAATCTCTGAGGAATGTTTCCAACACTTGAATCTATGCCACAAGGAATTAAGGCAGTTTTGAAGGCAAAAAGGGGTCCTACCCGGTACTAGAAAGGGGCATCTAATAAAGTGGCCCGTGAGTGTATACACATTTAAATACCTCTAAACAATGGCTCCAATTTCTTCAACTATAAAAAAGATTTTCTATTATACCGATGGTCATTGCTGATAGTAACAACAATTTCAGGGAAATTGATGTTGGTACTTATGGAAGCTTTTCTGCCTCAAAAGTGTTTAGCAGTTTGCCAATGGGAAGGAGGATAATGGTAGGAAGTTTCAACATACCAGCTGCTCAGCCTTTAACAGAAAATGGAGAGCACCTACTCCCTGTGCTAGTGGCAGATAATAGAATTTTCACTGTCCACTACATTCATGAAACCTTCTGGCAAAAGAGGCCTGGATTTGAAGAAGCAGATATTTAATTATCGCCTGACACAATCTAGGCCATTTGTGAAGCGCACCTACGGCATGCTATCCAATAAGTAGAGAATCTTTGGAGGTGCAAAGCAAATGAATCCCACCAATGTTGATGCTATTGGCAAGAGTGCTTATGTTTGCCACAATTTTGTGTGGCAAAGAGAAGGGTGAAATTTTGAAGACTCCCTTGTGCATGACTTGGAAGCTGCTGATTGGCCTCCTGCAAAAGGATCTGCTGCCCTCTACTGTCTGTAATTGTAAGTGGCTATGCTTCATACTTCTTATGTATCACTTATGTACATCACTTCCTATTCCTGCTAGCTGGGCCAGAAGCCTCAGATTTGAGGACTTTGATATCTTTTTAAAAGGGAGTTTCCAGAAAGTAGACTGAGAGATAACTGAGCCACATGTCCTATCCATATGATATTTAATAGCATACAAAGATGTTTATAATGAGATGTAATGTGAGATTTAATTAAGACATAATACCCAGTCTTGATACTTACTTCATATAATCAATTACAAGTAAATATGTGCTTTTCAGAAGTTGCTCTCTACAGGATTACAAGCTTCAAAATAAACCACAACTTACACATCTTTTCATAGTTTTCTTCAAGAAATAGGTAAACAGAAAACAGAAAAAGTTGGTTGGATGACTTTACAGCGCCAATATAATTTTTTTTAGTTATATAATTGAAATCTGTCTATGAACAGTCTTCAGTTTATATTACATATACTTGCATATATAAAAATATGCATTGAAAGCAAAACGTATTTGAACATTAGAATATTGGAACATACATACTATACATTATATTTTGTCTGTTTAAAACTCAGTAAACGCTCCTAATTTTAGAGGAAATCGTGGAAACTGCAATACAGTATATTGTCACCTACCTATGATATAAGATGGGAACAAGCACTGAGGATTACATCTGCATTGAATTGCATAATGTGTTTTAGCTGTTCTCTTAGGTGATTCTGTTGAGTTGCCATTTCTCCCGATTTGCATATTTAAAGGTGCATTGTATTGTAACAAGGACCTTGTACGGATGGACTTTATTTGCTATCAGCTGTTTTATTAACTTTACGTCATTATATGGTGTAGAGCTGATCGTTTGAACCTTTTTTAAAAAAATATACGTGTTTTAACTTGTTGGTCACCATACCCACTTGGCTGGCTTGATACAGAATTTAGATCCTTGCTAAATCTGCTCCTGTGGGACTTCCACCGTGGTTTTATGGATTTCACTTAAAAAAATTAAACAAAATGGGAACATATGGCTTGGTAGTTGAATAGTGTTTTTTGCTAATAAATTTACCTGACATTAGAGTCTATATAATGGTAGCAAAATAAGTGATTGGCGCTCACCTTCACCCCTTTGGTGTGTGCAGATGAGTGATTGAAAAATCAATACCACCTAAAACTGATTAATGTGTCTAGAAAATAATAAACCGAAAGGTATGGCTCATAAAGTGCATACAGGGGAATCACAAACACACAACAATTAAAACATTGAAAAATAAAATTGAAATCAATTAACCTAAATAGAATAGTAATAAACAATTCATTGGATGTGCAATGGCACCGAAAAAAGTCCTTTGCTTATACTCATAAAAAAGTGCCAATGTGCAAAAATAAATGTGGGATAAATTAGTAAGGTGGAAAGTTCTTCAAGCATATTGTATCAATCAATATAGTGAACAGTTCATCAATAGCAGCAAAAAATATCCAGCAACCGTGCTCATAAAGTGCCAAAGTGAATGAGGATGTTATTCTCTCTTGAGGACATGCTCCACCACCAGGAAGTGTGACAGGGGTTCACACTTATCAGAAAACCGAGGTATAAGCGCCCAATGAATCAACAGGATTAGGAAGGCATCCACACATCAGACCAGGGATGATGTCACCACTCCAACAGACATCTCACAGAAGACATGGCTAATGCAAATGAAATGACAGTCTTTCATTGCGCAAAACAGTTTATTAAGACTATAAAAACCAATAAAACAAAGCATCCAAATGCCCACTCACATGTTCTTGTGCTGATGTGCCAGCACTGACAGATCCAGCATGTGTGCGAATGAAAGCAGCTCGTCTCTGAGCGGCGTGCATTCCACTGCTTGGAAAAGTTGGAACCAGAGGAGCCGGACGTGACATCAGGGGGAGGCGTGGCTTCTATGCATTTGTTGTCCTACAAGACACATCATCAAGAAGTACCAATATATATATATATATATATAGAACTTCTCTCATTTTAATATATCTACAGTTAATTACAACTATATAGTTTTGGTGTCACAGAACAATTTTGCCCAGCAAACTCTCTATGAAGTAGTTTATAGAGAGTTTGACTATGCATTAGGCCTCATGCACATAGATGTTTAGCAGCTCCTGTGTGCTGAAGTGCAAAATTGCTGGCTTTTTCCTGCAATGGGAGTTCCACATGTGCTGCATACAACCACCAATATAAGAAAATTGCTGTATGTGGCCATGCTCAGGTAGGCCCCATGCACACTGAGCATTAAAGCCCCAGTGCATGGAGCTTTGGGGTTTAGCTGTCGGCGGAGGATACAGGTATACCATCCAGTCCCACTGTCAACAGCCTGTCAAGCTTTATGAAAGGCTGATAACTGTCGCAGGTGGATAGAGCTGGGTGGTGCACCTAGCAGTACCTACATTTAGTACAGTATGTGTTTGTGGATGAATGCCCGGAAAGCAAGCAGTCTGCATTCTGGGCATTAGTGCTTGGGAGCATACTGCTCTAAACAGCCATATCGCTAGGTGTACTGCCCAGCCCTTCCAGCTGCAAAAGCTATCAGACTATCACAGAGTTATATATATATATATATATATATATATACATTTTCATTTTAAGAATCAATATCACACATTTTTATTTGATATTGTGTTGTCCTTCAGCATAGAGGTTACCACTATGGGGTCTGTGGGCTGCAGCTAATCTTTGCTATAATGACATTTTGAAAGGGCTCCTTCCCGGCAGGACTCTTATTGTGTTCTTAGGAGACAATATTAGGGTACATCATTTTTCCTTTGCATCAGTGACTTCTACGCTCTCTGTACAATGTAGTGTCACACAGGTCAGAGTTAAATGGCCTTCATATTGATTCCATTGCTTTGAATTAATGAAGCTAAAGGCGTGCTGAGCGAGCTCTACAACATGTCCCTATACACAACCCATACAATATAAGCATGAATAGTATGAGATGACATGAAAATCATGCTGATAAAGACAAAGTACAAAAAAAAAATCAGATTTTATGCACATTTATTTCAGTCTAAAAATTGAATTCCGCTAAACATTATTTGCATCTAAATTAATCGTGTAACATGGGCAACACAGTGGCTTAGTGCTTAGCACTTCTTCCTTGTAGCAACGGGGTTCTTGGTTTGAATCGGAGCTAAGACACTATCTACATAGAGTTTGCATGTTCTCCCTTCGCTTGCGTGGTTTTGCTCTAGTTTCCTCCCACACTCCAAAGACATGCTGGTGGGTAAATGAGCCCTAGAGTGTGCATGTACAGTATGTATGCATTGAGATAGGGACTAAACAGAATGTAAAGTACTGCATAAATTCTTGTCGCTATGTAAATGCCTAGGATAACACAACACCAGGGTATAAATCAGTATATCATCTAATTTTCTTATTAGTTGTCCTCACTGCTTCAAAATCTGAGGTAATGTTGTTAATAGGTTGTATGATAAATCAAAGCATCCTGTCATTAACAATTATAGAACAGTGTTTGTCCAAGACAATTGTTAATATAAGATATTATTTAAAGCTAGCAGGCGTTGAAATCACGTAATATGTTCTTATTGTTTTATTCTGCTCTATTGTCCATTGAGGGACATGGCTTTATTGATAATAAACAACCAAGGGTTATACTGTCCCCTACAGGAAAAAAAATACTAGGCACATAGAAAACTAAAGTTCAGCCCCTTGGCCCCTCTCACTTCACATCTGCTCAGTTACACTTTAGTGTCCTCAGGAGAATGTATTTCTCCTTCCTTTCTGCTGCATTTTTAGCTTGTATATGAATATTTTTTTTCTACTTTTAACCAGTGGTAGACTTATTCTAGATATTGGATATCCTGTGCCTGCGTGGGTTTCCTCCGAGTACTTTGGTTTCCTCCCACACTCCAAAGACATGCTGGTAGGTTAATTAGATCCTGTATAAATTGGCCCTAGTATGGTGTATGTATGAATGTGAGTTAGGGACCTTAGATTGTAAGCTCCTTGAGGGTAGGAACTGATGTGAATGTACAATATATATGTAAAGCGCTGCATAAATTGACGGCGCTATATAAGTACCTGAAATAAATAAATATCCTGGAAGTGTAAGAACACAGGTTTTCCGAGTTAATTAAGTATGCTTATCTCTATTGTCCATTGACTGACACAGCTTTATTATTTTAATACTAAACAACCAACTGTCACGCACAGGAGAAATTGACACTAGACGCATAGAAAACTGAAGTTCAGCCCCTTAGAGACTATAAACCCTCCCACCTCACACCTGCTCAGAAATAGTTAGGCCGGGTTCATATATATGCGAATTGGATGTGGTTTTCACTGCATCCAATTTGCATGACATGTGAGTGTGACTGGCTCTCAATGGAGCCGGTTTACACATGTTCGTGGCGGCCGCGGTGTGTGGTTTCCAAAAGGGTCCTGTACATATTTGGGTGCGGTTCAGGTGCGAATTCAGGCAAAAATTCGGACCCGAGTCTCACCTGAACCAGTGAACAGAAATGCACCAGACCCCAGGCTGAAAACTGCGGCCGCACATATGTGAACCTGACCTTAGTGTTCTCAGGAGACTTATGTCTCCTTGCTTTCTGGAGTAGGATGAGCTTCTGGTTCAAGTCGATGGAGAGCTTGACCCAAAATCAAACTGTCTGAGGTTCAGCTGCCCAAATCTCTGGCTACTGCTTCAGCCTGAAGGGATTAACCACTTCAGCCCCTGAAGGATTTCCCAGGTTAGGACCAGAGCACTTTTTGCGATTCGGCACTGCGTCACTTTAACTGACAATTGCGCGGTCGTGCGACTTTGTACCCAAACAAAATTTGCGTCCTTTTTTCCCCACAAATAGAGCTTTCTTTTGGTGGTATTTGATCGCCTCTGTCTCATTTCTGATCACCGCTATAAACAAAAGAAGAGCGACAATTTTGCCAAAAAAACAGTTTTTCTTACTTTTTGCTAAAATACAAATCCCCCAAAAAAATATAAAAAAACATTTTTTTTCATCGGTTTTGGCTGATTTATATTCTTTCTCATATTTTTGGTGAAAAAAATCGCAATCGGCGTTTATTGATTGGTTTGCGCAAAAGTGGTTGCGTTTACGGATGATGAGAATTAATTTCTGAGGTTTTTATTTTTTTTTAATTTTTTACTAGTAATGGCGGCGATCTGCGATTTTTAGCGGTACTGCTATATTGGGGCGGATATGTCGGACCATTTTGACACTTTTTTGGGACCAATGACATTTATACAGCGATCAGAAATGTAAATGTCCACTGATTACTGTATAAATGTCATTGGCAGTGAAGGGGTTAACCTGCAGGGGGGAGATCTAGGGGTTAACTGTGTTCCTTGGGTGTGTTCTAATTGTGGGGGGGACTGGGCTACCATGGGCATAAGATATCTAACTGATTCCAGGGACAGGGATCAGTAGATCTCCTATGCCCGCACTGACAGATCGGGGAACCGCCGTGTTTACATTGGCGGTTCCCCGTTCTTTTGCTGTGGCTGCTCATCGCGGGTCTCTGGCAGACGTCGGGTCCGCCCGAGCTGCGGGCACACACCTCAGGAGTACGGCGTGCCCCCTAACGGCCACCCGCAAATTGCCGCTTATTTACGGCTATTCGCGGGAAGCATCCACACTGCCGCAGTAAATATACTGCGCGCGGTGTGGAAGCAGTTAAAGAATATGTTACCTCAACACTTCATATTTCTGATTCCTGATATGTGCCTGCTGTACCATGTACTTGTATGAAAAAATATCCTGTTCTCTATGTATTGCTTCATTTGTGTGAAATCCCTGGTGTTTCTGCCATTCCCTCTGATTTCCTATCAAATACTGACCACACTAATCATAAGAACACAGCATCTAGCTGTGATGAGAACTGAGCCTGCTCCCCTCCAATGATATCAGACTTTTCCTGACCAACCTCAATGTGCTGCTTTTTCTCCTCCTCTAGCTATTATGCAGCTGAAAACAAGGGGAATATGATCACTTTTAAAAAAGGGGGAAAAAAAGTATTTATAGTGTGTTTTTCTGTATATCTATATACCAATGTTTTGCCTTTCATTTCTATTTTAAACTGAATGGGTTCTTTTACAAGGTGAGGGTTTACATACACTTTAATCTAGCAGCGTTATCATTACCGCGACTAAATGAATGACTTCCCAGCCCACCTGACAACTTGTTTCACATAGTAAGCAAGCCAGTGGGTATCTTCGGTGACGTCATTGACCAAATATGACCATGACCATATTTGATCAGTGTCATCACCCAGAATCACTGGCTGTTTTTTTAGCATTCAGCAGCCAGCTGGTGAGCTGTCATTGTTTCTCAATAGTCCATCAGGAGCAGGATGTGGGGGTCATCATGTTTGTGTTGCTAAGTTGTCATTTGGTTAACGATGGCTCTACATTGCTGGACAACAGGATTAATAATAGATTTACACTGTGGGACATTTATTTTCTTTAAAATAAGGTGCCCCCAGATATCCTGCTCTCCCCTCTATGTGAATGTTGGCACACCACACAGCCTGGGTATTACTGTACTGCATGCTGCTCACATGTCATTACAAGCACCATACAGAGCAGCTGAAAGACTGCCTTGGCTGCCACTGCAGGAAAAGAGGATCAGCCAGAAAACCTTGTTTTAAATATACAGTGGGTATAAAAAAATTCAATGAAGACAGACATGTTTTTTGTTTTATCCAGCTGTATTTACTAGTGCAACTTAACATTGAAAGATATAACACCAACATGTCAGAAAAAAATCAAAAACAGAATCACCGAGTTGAAAAATTATCACCCCCTTATGTCAGTATTTTGCTGTACCACCTTTCGCTTTAATTACAGCCTTTAGTCTGTTGGGATATGTCTCTACTAACTTTGCACATGTAGACTTTGCAATATTTGCCCACTTTTCTTTGCAGAGCTGCTCAAATTCAGTTAAATTTTATGGTGATTTGATGGTGACCACTTGTGGACTGCAGTCTTCTAGTCATTCCACAGATTTTCAATGGGGTTTAAGTCTGTGCTTTGACTAGGCCATGCAAGGATATTCACCTTTTTCTCCTTCAACCACTGTGTGGTCATTTTTGCTGTGTGCTTTGGGTCATTATCACGTTGGAAGGTAAACCCTCTTCCCATTGACAACTTTCTGGCAGAGGGCAGCAGATTTTTCTCAAGAATTTGACAGTATTTTGCCCCATCCATTCTTCCTTCTATCCTGACAAGTGCTCCAGTCCCTGCTGCAGAGAAACACCCCCATAACAGGATATTACCACCTCCATGCTTTAGTACAGGGGCTTTGGTGCTCTTTCAGAAAGTGCACCATACCCACCTTACCAGCCTTATAGGGATTCAGAACAGTAAGGGCTCATTTACATTTGCGGTTTGGAAGGCGGCAAAACCCTATACTGTAGTTCATTGCAGCTTGCAACTGGAAATCTCTATACACACATTTCTTTTTAATAAACATGTGATTTATATGAAAAGTGAACTCCAGCTCAAGCTTAACCCAGAGTCACTCTATTGTACACTAGATTTATTCAAGTAATCTGTACATTTGTCTGTATTTTATTTTAATGTAACAAAATTACAGAAAGCTATGCAGATACTTAGATTTGTATTTAAAAGGACAATTGGAACACATAAATAATTATATATACAATTAATAATAAACCTCAATATAAAGGGATCTGTAGCTATAAGCAAAATCAAATTAAGACAAATTAAAAAAAAAGGTTTGTTTTTTTATTTCAGCTTACAAAATCAAATGTCCAGGTTGTTAACCTTATCAGGAAACATATTTCTTCTGCATCTTTCACTGATCCAGAGGAAGGCAAAAACCATTTCAAGCGTATACCGATTTGCTCCAACAGGGAAAACATACAATTGACCTTAGAATGAAAACTGGATTATTGTATGTCTTGAGACTTTTTTTTATTGTTTTGTTTTTCGTGTGGAAGGATTGGATCCCTGGCCAGGTTTTTGTTCATCAGTTAGAGGTGTGTTATGCCTGGTTTTGCAGACTCATGTCACCAAATTATGAGGTGTACTGTTTTTTTCTTTTGTGATATATAACATTGTATTACTGTTAGCCATGCACTCCCCACTTGTGGAAGTACCGCTCAGGTGCTGGATGGAAGTGATACAGGTTTTTATTCATGTCTGTGCCCCAGGCATGAGATATCTTCTCAGTTTAGGTCCTGGTGAGCAATGTTTAACTCCATCCAGGAAAAATTTAAATTTCAGCAAATTTTATTTGGAGTCCAGCTTTAAAGCAGATATGGGATTGTTCCCCTCTGCCACAGAGTTTTTATATATGTTACAGGCCTTTATAGGTGCAAAAGAAAAATAAATAGTAGCTTGTCATTGACTAGGTGCAATGACTCATCTAAATGACATATTCTATAGATAAGTATGGGTTCTGTTTATAGAATTAACCATAAAGGTACAAGAATCAGCTTCCTCTGTGCTGCAATGGATTTCTATGGAAAACTGAAATTTACCTTTATTTTTCAAATCACCAGACTAATCATTGTCTACTTGACAGGCTCACTTTAAACAGCAGGCTTCCGCATTCACTCAGTGTCTGTATTAATAAATGCAATTCAGGTTGATTCAGTATGGTGCTAATTACTGTTCAGGAACAAGTAATTATCTTCCCCTAGAGCAACTGTCATTCTGGATTTCCCTTATTCGTTGTTCAGCCCACCTAGTTCTAACCTTCCTAATATCCCTGCTACCCACTCTCCTCTTCTACTTCATAAGGCAAGGCAAGAAGAGTCATGTTTTGGAAAGCTGAGTAACCCACAGCTTTGGATCATTTGCAACCAACAAGTTAAAATGTATCATTAAAAAAGTCACTAAAAATCTTCACAGTGATCAGTAGCGCTAGTAAAATGCATGTGCACCAAAAGGAAATACAGTGAATATATAGTCCATAGTAAGGTCCCAAAAACAATATAACAGGAAGCCAGAGATTGCACACGGTCCTCCAAAGGGTGATGAAGTCTTCACACAATGTCAATGTCTCCCCGTCAGTAGTAGACTCACCAGAGATCATTGCCTCACACTTGTGTGTTTGGCAGCAGAGCAGTTACCCATATAGGGTTAAATCCTAAGGTCGCCACTCTCCACTTGGTGAAGTCCGATCACATACACTCACATGAAGGGAAGATAAGAAAAAACTCCATTAGTGCAATAACGTCTAAAAAACTTAATTTATTTATTGTAAAAAATCTTCAGATATTGCACTTACAAAAGTCAGAGATAAGACAAGATTGAATGAATAACAGTCCAGAGCGCTGAGGCACATATGATCTCTATACAACAGGTAATGTCTCACCGCGCTGAAGGAACAGCCAGAGCGTCTCTCATGATGTCGGGGATTCCTACTGGCTGTTCCTTCAGCGTGGTGAGACATTACCTGCTGTATAGTGATCATCTGTAACTCAGTGCTCTAGGCTATTGTTCATTCAATGCTTGTCTTATCTTTGACTTTTGTAAGTGCAATATTTGAAGATTTTTTACAATAGATGTTATTGCACTAATGGAGTCTTCTCTTATCTTCCCTTCATGTGAGTGTATGTGATCGGACTTCACCGAGTGGAGAGTGGCGACCTTAGGATTTAATCCTATATGGGTAACTGCTCTGCTGCCAAACAGGCGAGTGTGAGGCAATGATCTCTGGTGAGTCTATTACTGGTGGCAAGAGGTGCATGTGACACTTTTAGGGCTGTGTGAAGATTTCATCACCCTTTGGAGTACCGTGTGCAATACTCTGGCATCCTGTTATAGTGTTTTTGGGACTTTACTATGGACCAGGGGCGGATCCAGGGGGGGCAACGCGGCAACCCCCCCCAGAAAATATTACAGACTTCGAGGCTTTCTCCCTCCGCTCCGCCACCTCATCAGATTTAAATTGAGATGCATCACGTAAATGCAGCTGCAGTGACTTTATTTCTGCTTCCCCGGCTCCTAGATGGCCTGCAATTTTTTCTCTGGGCCCCATCAGTACATTTAGAGGGGCCCAGGCATTGGCATCATTATGGGGGTGCAGACCATGACCACTGTAGTATGTCAGTCAGAGCTACAGCAGAGTGGTGCGAGTGTGCCCAGCACGCTCCTGCCTTTCTAAGCACTGCAGTCACTTGCCTGTCTGTCAGGGGGAGTGATATCCACCCGACAGGAAGCCTCCTAGTCCCGGCTGGCGTGACGTCACGATTCAGAGGCCAGGAACGCAGGATTGAAAACAAGATGCTGGGTATAGGACCAGAGCCCATGTGCACTGCAAGTGAGTGATGGAACCTTAACCACTTCAGCCAGCTCACACAGCCAATGCGGGGGGGGGGGGGGGTGCAGGGCAGTGATTAATTAATTTACAATGGTAATTGTAATATGCAGCATCGAGGGGGTTAATGTACTCACTGATGCATTACTGATCAGTGGCATGTAATTAAGCCCTTTTTGTTGCATTAGTTTCAGTGTTTACAGTCAGGTCCATAAATATTGGGACATTGAGACAATTCTAATATTTTTGGCTCCATACACCACCACAATGGATTTGAAATGAAACGAACAAGATGTGCTTTAACTGCAGACTTTCCGCTTTAATTTGAGGGTATTTACATTCAAATCAGGTGAACGGTGAAGGAATTAAAACAGTTTGTATATGTGCCTCCCACTTTTTAAGGGACCAAAAGTAATGGGACAGATTAACAATCATTGATCAAACTTTCACTTTTTAATACTTGGTTGCAAATCCTTGGCAGTCAATTACAGCCTGAAGTCTGGAACGCATAGACATCACCAGACGCTGGGTTTCATCCCTAGTGATGCTCTGCCAGGCCTCTACTGCAACTGTCTTCAGTTCCTGCTTGTTCTGGGGCATTTTCCCTTCAGTTTTGTCTTCAGCAAGTGAAATGCATGCTCAATTGGATTCAGGTGAGGTGATTGACTTGGCCATTGCATACCATTGCACTTCTTTCCCTTGTGTCGATGTCCCAATATTTATGGACCTGACTGTATAAACCCCTTCATGCTGCAGCATAGTGGGGTTAATTAACACTGATGGTGCCACTGCCACTAAAGCAGCACAGAGGGGTTAATTAATTGCCACTGGTCACGGATGCATCAGTGAGTACATTAACCCCCTCCATGCTGCATATTACAATTACCAATCATCATCATTATCATAATGATAATTACACAGTACAGGTGCGTTGAGCCAAAGCACCTGTATTGTGTGATTATCATGATAATAATGATGATATAGAATGACAGTGAAATTCATCTTTAGGCCTCATTCACACAGGGCGTGCTGCAGACATGCATCTAACATGCGGGGCAGTCTTTTACTGACTTAAAGGATGCATAAAGTGTTGCATATTTCCCTGTGCCAGCATTCCCATTTATTTGTACTGAGACACAACCACTGAGTCCCATTATGACATGTGTGCGGGTGTGGGTCCCAGAACCGAACCAGCATGTCATATTGGGACATAGCAGCTGTGTCAGTGCAGCCATGTGTCAGAATACAAATAAATGGGACTTTGGCATTGGGACGCGTATAACACTTTAAAACAGTGTCACTGTTTTAAATAAGGCTAGGACTGTATGATACGTTGAATACAGTTCCGTAAGGGTACTTTCACACTGAGGCAGTTTTCAGGCATTTTAGTACTAGGAATAGCACCCGAAAACTGCCTCTCATGCCACTCCAGTGTGAAAGCCCGAGGACTTTCACACTGGGGCGGTGTGCTTGCGCTACGTTAGAAAAAGTCCTGCAAGCAGCATCTTTGGGGAGGTTTGGGAGCGCTGTATACAGCACTCCTCCACCGCCCCTGCCAATTGAAATGAATGGGCAGCACCTCCAAAGCGCCTAAAAAGCGATTTGGAAGCGCCACAACACGGGCACTTTTAACCCCATTTTAATCCCTTTTTGGGGGTTAAAAGCTCCCCGCTAGTGCCTGAAAAGCGGTGCCAAAGCACGGCTATAACAGCGGTGCCAAAGCACCACTATAACAGCGGTAAAGCGCTGCTAAAACAAGCAGCATTTTACCGCCAACGATCATGTGGCTCCAGTGTGAAAGTACCCTTAGCAACACCTTATTTTCTGTCAGTGCCCCTCCCGAGACTAGATTCTAGATCCGCCCCTGCTATGGATTATATATTCACTGTATTTCCTTTTCGTGCACATGCATTTTACTAGCGCTACTGATCACTGTGAAGATTTTTAGTGACTTTTTTAATGTTACGGATTATTTGTCATAAGTAGTAACTCCCTCTATGAGAGGTTTGTTATATGTTCTGAATACCTTGTAGGCATTGCCTTTCATGTGACTAAGGAACAAATTATCACCTAGATCAACCACATATTGTTCATATATGTCAGGCATTTTTGAGGGAGAGAGACTATCCCCATAAATCAATTATGAGAGCCAAGAGAAAGGCAGCATCCAGCAAGCGAGAAAACCTACTTGTTAGCTCCAAGAAAGGGCAGGATCAAAAGGATCAACATCCTCAAATTATTACGACATATGGTGCACAATGGGGCCAGATAAAAGGTGTCCTGGAAAGACATTGGTCAATTTTAACACTCTCCCCTGCTATTCGGGGGATTGTAGGCCCCTGAACCCTACTAACAGCAAAAAGAGCAAGGAATTTGAATGACATGTTAGTACATTCCGAATATCAAAGATCACAGAGAAGTACTAACTGGCTGATAGGCTCAAACCTACAGTTGGGATGTATGCTTATGGCCATTGCCTCATCTGTAAGTATGTCCACAGAACAAAAGAATTTACTAATTTTGATGGCACCAAAAAGTTCATAGTAAAGCAGTTTATAAACTGCTCTACTACAAGGGTCATTTATATGCTGACATGTCCCTGTAATAAGATCTATGTAGGTAAGACAAAAAGACAACTTCACATAAGAATTGGTGAACATACAGTTGTGCTGATAAGTTTACATAGCCTGGCAGTTTCTTGGCCATTTTTCAGAGAATATGAAGGAGAACACAAAAACTTTTCTTTCACTCATGGTTAGTGTTTGGCTGAAGCCATATATTATTAATTAAATGTGTTTACTCTTTTTAAATCATAATGACAACAGAAACTACCCAAATGACCCTGATTAAAAATTTACATACCCCCGTTCTTAATACCGTGTATTGCCCCTTTAACATCAATGACAGCCTGAATTCTTTTGTGGTATTTGGGGATGAGGCTCTTTATCTTCTCAGATGGTAAAGCTGCCCATTCCTCTTGGCAAAAAGCCTCCAGTTCCTGGAAATTCTTGGGCTGTCTTGCATGAACTGCACGTTTGAGATCTCCCCAGAGTAGCTCAATGATATTGAAGTCAGGAGACTGAGATGGCCACTCCAGAACCTTCACTTTATTCGGCTGTAGCCAATGACAAGTCAACTTGGCCTTGTGTTTTGGATCATTATCATGTTGGAATGTCCAAGTATGTCCCATGCGCAGCTTCCTGGCTAATGAATGCAAATGTTCCTCCAGTGTTTTTTGATAACATACTGCATTCATCTTGCCATCAATTTTGACCAAATGTCCTGTGCCTTTGTAGCTCACACATCCCCAAAACATCAGCGATCCACCTCCGTGTTTCACAGGCCTTGTTGACTCGTCTCCAAATGTAGCATTTATGGTTGTAGCCAAAAAACTCAATTTTGGTCTCATCACTCCAAATGACTTTGTGCCAGAAGGTTTGAGGCTTGTCTCTGTGCTGTTTGGTGTATTATAAGTCGGATACTTTGTGGCCTTTGCGTAGTAATGGCTTTCTTCTGGTGACTCGACCATGCAACCCATCTTTCTTCAAGTGCCTCCTTATTGTGCATCTTGAAACATCCACACCACATGTTTTAAGAGAGTCCTGTATTTCACCTAGTTAACAAGTTATTTGTGGGTTTTTCTTTGTTTTCCAAACAATTTTCCTGGCAGTTGTGGCTGATATTTTAGTTGGTCTACCTCACTGTGGTTTGGTTTCAACAGAACCCCCCATTTTCCTCTTCTTGATTAGAGTTTGAACACTTCGGATTGGCATTCTCAATTCCTTGGATATCTTTTTATATCCCTTTCTTGTTTTATACAGTTCAACTACCTTTTCCCGCAGATCATTTGACAATTCTTTTGCTTTCCCCATGACTCAGAATCCAGAAATGTCTGTGCAACACTGGATGAAAAATTGCAAGGGTCTGTCAGGAGTCAAGAAACTAATTTACCTTTTATATACACACACTAATTACAAGCAAACAGATCACAGATAAGGATGGTTGCCTTTAATATCCATTCAAACCCCTTTGTGTCAACTTGTGTGCATGTCATCAGGCCACAATCACCAGGGTATGTAAACTTTTGATCAGGTTCATTTGGGTAGTTTCTGTTGTCATTTTGATTTAAAAAGAGTAAACACAGTTGTCTGATAATAAATGGCTTCAGCCAAAAAAAAAAAAAACCATGAGTGAAAGAAATGTTTTTATGTCATCATTCATATTCTCTGAAAAATAGCCAAGAAATCATAAATTCTGCCAGGGTATGTAAACTTATGAGCACAATTGTATAGCCAGCTTAAAGAAAAAATATGATGAACGCCCCATTTCAGTACACTTTGCCCAATTCCACCAAAATGACCTCTCAAAGGATTTGCAGGTCAAAGGAATCTATGCGTTAAACTTACCATTCCTAGAGGCATAACTGCTATAATTAGGAAATAAAGATCCCCATGTAAGAGATGGGGGTATTAATGAGCTTTACCCAATAATGTGTTGTTTGAGTCCATAATTGTTATCCTGTTGTCTTTTCTCCTCGTACAACAGTAAAGGACAGCGTTCCATAATTTGAATCTGGCCCAGCAGAGGACGATTAGTGAAATGTAACTGGTCTGAATTCACATAGTTTCTATGTTTAATGCCTGGTGGTGGTGTTTTTAATGTCAGTGTGATGAATGTTGAAAGGCTGGAGAGGTGCAGACGCCTGGCATCTAGTGGTCAGGAAAGAATATTACTACAGGAATTTTTTCCTAATTCAAGCCGAGAAATGCAAACTCCTCCTAGCTCTGAAGAAGTTAGCGTCCATTGGCGACGAAGCACGTCAGGGGTGTGTCATCACGCACGTGATGTAGGTCGGGACACGCAGCTGACTGGAGGAAGTGCCTGGAGGGGAGTTTGGTGTGAGGTTCCCAGGGAGTAACGGAGCTGAGTGACGGCTCGGGTGGGACTACAGCATAGGAAGGAGAGTGGTACTACCTTGATGGCCTTTATGGAATGAAATAATGGCTGCGCAGCGGAGGTGGTGAGGGAGTTCCTTTTTCCCCCCTTTGCGTTTTATTTATCACATACGGGTTGGAGGCCGAAGTGCTGGGAGGGCTCCCTTTGCGGCTGAGTGCAGCACAACCCCTGAAGGTGGTACAGGGAATGCAGTGCCCACAGAAGCAGGGTTCGTCTGAATTCTGAAGACTGGTAGCCAGGAGCAGCTGGAGCAGGCTGTGAAGCTGGGGTGCGTGGCTGTCACCAGGAGTACCGTGCAGTGGTGCAAACAGCGATGCAGAGCCGGAGCCAGGTCGGGGGTCAAACACAGGAAGGCAGACTGTAACTGAATCAAGGAGGATAAACTTGGTGCAAGCCGAGTCATACACTTGAAGGCAGACAAGAGGGAGTCCAGGAGAGAATCCGAGTCATACATGGGGAGCTGGCAGAAGCAGAGTCAGGATACAAGCCAAGGGGTCAAAGCTAGTAGATCAGGATACACAGGAGAGCAGGTCAAGGCAAGCCAGGTCAGTATCGGGTAAACAGATAGCAGGATGCAAGATCACAGGGTCACAGGAAGCTGACGATAAACCAGTGATGTGTTGCTCTCAGCAGCAGGCTTAAATAGGCCATTTGGCATCAGGATCTATCACGCTATGCACGTGCCTTCACGCATGTTCGAACGTGTGATTGCGAACGTGCGATGGCGGAATCGCATCTTCTATTGTGTCTGCCCGCGCTGGCGTGCATCTGCCCGCGCCGATTTGCAATTCTTCTGCCAGTGTGCATGAGAGAGCGTCTATTTCCCTGACAATTGCAGTCCATTTTAGTCTCTTCAGTGACCGCACATACAGCTCTGTGTGGAGAAAAGAAGTAGTCCTAACCCAATTCCACCGCACCACTCAGCCCGCCTTGGTTACTGAGTGGGTAAGAACCGGACTATTCAACTGCACCACAGGTGTCCCACTTTACCACACCTGGCAGGAACTGGACTTTGATTCTCACCTCCCTCGGCCTGCACGAACATTGTACTTTGGGACCCCAGTCAACAATTCACGATGGGCTATCAGTCATGTGTAGCCATGTGCACCCTTGGGAGTAGCATTAATTGTGGTTCATCTGATAGCTGCCCTCAATCCCACCATATCTCACACATCCGTAGACACTGACCAGGCCGGCTCTTGTTTTTGTTGTTTTATTTAGGGGAAATAACTTGGATGGGGAAAAGGGGTGACTGTGGGATGCCCCAGGAATTATTGTACACAACTTCCATATACAGTCCTGTATATGCACACTTGCCCTGCAGACTGTCCTTCTGCAGACTGTTACTCCTCACAACTCTCTCCAGCACTCAACTTACTGACCATTTCTCCTTAGAGTTCTCTCTCTCCAGCACTATACTTGCAGACTATTGCTCCTTCACTTCTCTCCAGCACATCACTTGGCTTCCAACTTGAGAGGAAATTTATCAAGCTTCTTTACACCTTTCTCTTCACTGCAGCTAGCACATGGCAAGGACCTCCCATTACAGGCCAGGGATCACGGGCCCCTGAATATGTAGCAAAGTACTTTGGTGCTAGCTGGGCCTTTGATGGACTACAACTTCCAGCCCACACTGACCTGCTTTCCTCACAGAGACACTCCTTCCCCTCACTGGCTCCCAAGGCTTCCACAGACTGTCTATTCCACTCCCAGCCTGCTCCAGCACTTTCTCTTCCAGCTCCCAGGGTCTGTCACTCACCAACTCCAGTAGACTCTTTAAAGTGTCTCAGCAGCACCTCTGCTGCTCTCCTGTTACCTTTTGCAACTCCAGAAAGCACCTTCACTCATGGCTGCACCCGAACCTCCAGGCCTCAAGGTCACCCCCCCAGACTGGGGGCTCCCTCCTGGGTAGAGGCCTTCACAGCACCTCTGCTACATCTTCACACTTCCACCTCCAGCAACTTCTCCTTCACTGACCCTGTCCCGGGTATATGAGAAGGCCTGCCCCCTGCCAATCCAGATTGGGGATTGGTCAGGGCTTCCCATGACATATGATAACATCTCTTGTCCCACCTGCACTCTGGAAAGTTCTAGAGCTTCCCAGAAGAAGGTAGGAGGGTCTAGGGACATCATCTGTTGGACTGCCCCAGTCCTACCTGAGCCACTCCCCAAGCCCAGATCAAAACATTCATGCTTGCTCTTACACTCAGGCCTGACTAAATTTTGCCTCTCCTGCAAAAAAAAAAAACCCTGTCTCACAAAAACGCCTACACTATGGGGGCGCTAGACACGTAATTGTACTAATCATGCCATTAACATCCAACCCACAGAAATGCACATAACTAGAGGAGTGAATAGAGTATTAGTCTCTTAAAGAAGATAGACCAGTGATTGGCCACATATCCACCCATCCAGTTTGAGTGTCTGTATGCATGAATGAGATGTATGAGCAACTGCGTACCCCCTTGTCAGACAACATTGTCTTTTAATAGGTTGGTGGAGGTTAATCCATGAGTATACAGTTTGTGGTATTGTGTTTAATCATTTTTCAATAAGTTGAGAACCACTGGTCTAGGCGATCCGAACGGAAGTTCTCCTCTCCCTCCCTGCAATCTTCTGAGACATGTCATAGGTCCCAAAAGATCATTAACCAGTTAACAACCGCCCCATAGACAAATGACGTCTACAGGGCGGTTGCTTAATTCTGGGAGGACGTCTATTGACGTCCTCCCAGAATCGCGCTCCCCGCGCGCGCCAACAATTGACCAATTACTAGAAAACCCTGGATACTGTACAGAGTCTTCTAACGTCCCTCCCTCTCCTCTTGAAGGCAAGCCTAGCGGATCTGGTCACCAAGAGTTGAATAACTTTTTACTAATTTGTGTTATGGTGTTTGACATATGAGTACCTAATTGGAGGTGGTTGGATAATTTTCTGTTACAACAGACTGTTCCCCCATGCGTCAACGAGTATGTAGAGTAAGTACGTATGTCTGTGAGTTTGACCTACCCACCTATACACCGGTTAGTGACCAGATAGAAGAAATTCTCTGATTATGAGATAAGTGAGGAGAT
>BLSH010416267.1:1644373-1665813 GCA_018402905.1 Glandirana rugosa | reverse complement strand
TTTGACAAAATGTTTGGTCTTTTTTCTTTTGTTTAGCAAAAATGAAATAACCCATCAGTGATTAAATAATACCAAAAGAAAGCTCTATTTGTGTGAAAAAACTGTTATAAAAATTTTGTTTGGATACAGTGTTGCATGACCATGCAATTGTCATTCAGGGTGACAGCGCTAAAAGCTGAAAATTGGCCTGGTCTGGAAGGGAGTGAAAGTGCCCAATAGGCAAGTGGTTAATGATGCCTTTCAGGCTATAACAGAGCACCTAGCAAGTCACCCAATGCCCCCTAAACCTAGAAACCCTACACAAACATGGAGATAAAAGAAGTTGTGCTTCACAATATGCTTAACCAGTAACATGGACAAGGCTAAAGAGCTTGTAGGAGCATCTCAATAGCACAGGTGGTTCGTGAACAGTACTCAGGGCCGTCTTTAACCCTTTCATGCCGAAGCCTTTTTCTGACATTTGTTGCTAAAATCCATATTTTTTATTCGAAAATTACTTAGAACCCCCAAACATTTTATATATATATATATATATATATATATATGAGACCCTAGGGAATAAAATGGCGATCGTTGTAATATTTTATGTCACACAGTATTTGTGCAGCGGTCTTTCAAACGCAATTTGTAAAAAAGACACTTTCATGAATTAAAAAAAAAACAAAACAGTAAAGTTAGCCCAATTTTTTTGTATGATGTGAAAGATGATGTTACGCTGAGTAAATAGATGCCTAACATGTCATGCTTTGAAATTGCCCACGCTCGTAGAATGGTGACAAACTACGGTACTTAACAATCTCCATAGGTGACGCTTTAAAAATGTCTACAGGTTACCAGTTTAGGGTTACAGAGGAGGTTTTGTGCTAGAATTATTCCTCTCGCTCTAATGATCGCAGCAATACCTCACATGTGTGGCTTGAACACCGTTTACATTTTCGGGTGCGACTTACGTATATGTCATTTCTGCATGTGAGCATGGAGGGACAGGGCGCTTTGAAATTTTTTTTTCTGATTTTCTTTATTTTCTTTTTTTTTATTTTTACACTGTTTCTTTGAAAAAAAAAAAAATCTGATCATTTTTATTGCTATCACAAGGAATGTAAACATCCCTTATGACAGCAATAGGCAGTGGCAGGTACTCTTTATGGAGGGATCTGAGGTCTAATAGACCCCAAATCGCTCCTTTGCATTTGAAAGCATTCAGATAGTTAGGTTGCCTGTTTTGAATAATGACATTTTTTTTAAAATTGTGGCACTGTTAAGGCTCCAGTAAACTGAAAGTGATGTCATGACATCGCTTCTGGATTACTAGAGCCGAGACCCGATCAAAGCCAATTCTGGCTTCATTCGGGTCTTCAGCCAACCGGCGGGTGTGTCGGTTGGTCACTCGGGCTTCCCCATGGGACGGGAGAGCCCAGAAGAGCCACGGGAGTTGTCCTCTCCCACTCCTTTGGATAACAGCCGAGCAGCTTTTAGCCGCATAGTTGGTATCCCAAGAAAGCCGACCATTTTCTCTAAAAACTGTACCGGGATGATGTGTGCAGCTCCCTGCATTAGCCCGGCATAACCCCTTTAAGCTGAGAGCGCATATTTGTGTATGGTCGGCGTTAATATTGATTGGCCATGGGCAAACATTTTCTCGCCCCCCCATGCGATTTTGCTCTCCACCTGCTGTGAGACATACAATAAATAGCAGCTTACTGAAAAGTCAGTTTCCTGAAATCAGATCAGGCATCGATTGCGATTGCTTGCCAGAGGTTACAGTGTATCATTAATGCTCACTGACTGGCTGCTAGAGGTTACAGCACACATTATGGCTCACTGACTATTTGCTAGAAGTTAAAGAACATGACTTCTGCTTGTTGGTTGGTTGCTAGAGATTATTATACATCAATACTGCTCACTGATTGGTTGCTAGAGGTTACTGGACATCCCTACCACTCACTAATTGGTTGCTAGAGGTTACTGCACATTATTACTGCTCACTGATTGGTTGCTAGAGGTTACTGCATATCCTTACCACCCAATGATCGGTTGTGAACACCATTGTTTTTCTTGTGAAATTCCCAATAAGTTTGATGTGTCACATGACCCTCTTCCTATTGAAAAAACAAAAGTTGGATTCAAAATGGCCGACTTCAAAATAACCGCCATGGTCATCACCCATCTTGAAAAGTTTCCCCCCTCACATATACTAATGTGCAACAAACAGGAAGTTAATATCACCAACCATTCCCATTTTATTAAGGTATATCCATATAAATGGCCCACCCTGTACATTGACCCCCATGTAAGGGGGAATTTACACTGACAACCATTGTCAAGGGGATTACTACTGACCACCAATGTAAGGCGACACTTTTACACCGACCATCAATTTTAGGGGGGATTTACACTGACCACCAATGCAAAGGGGGATTTACACTGACCACCAGTGTAAGGGCAATTCTGCACTTTCCACCAATATAAAGGGAAATGTACGCTGATCACCAATGTAATGAAGAATTTACACGGACAACCAATGTAATGGGGGATTTACACTCCCCACAAATTTGAAGGGGGCTTCTACATCGACCACCAATGTAAGGGAGGATTCAAAAATTGACCACAAATGCAAGTTTAGATTGTTTTACCAATTGCCAATACAGTATAAAGAGGAGTTTCTACACTGGCAATCGTCGTTAATTGATCGGTTTGTGCAAAAGTTGCCGCGTTTACAAACCATGCAAATTCATTATGGCGTTTTTGCTATTTTTTCTTTTTTACTAGTAATGGCGGCAAAATGCGATTTTTATCGAGACTGCGATATTGCGGTGGACAGATCGGACATTTTTGACATTTATACAGCGATCAGATCTAAAAATAGCCACTGATTATTGTATAAATGTCACTGGCAGAGAAGGGGTTAACCGGCAGGGGGCAATCCAGGGGTTAACTGTGTTCCATCTGTGTGTTCTAACTGTGTGGGGGCTGTGCTGGCAGGGGCGATTGTGGGTCGCCGACAGACATTGAGTCTGACAGACCCGTGGCCCCACTCAAGGAGCGCGCGGGGTGCATGAGAGCGCGCCAGCATGCGCTCGCCCCCTAGCTGCACGTGAGCGAATCGCCTTTTATAAACAGCGATCTGCGCTACGCTGCCAACTTGCAGCAGTAAATGTATGTAAGCCGGTCGGGAACCCGTTAAAGCACAACTCCAGCCAACAATAACCAGATAAAAATGAATAGTCTGTTAAAAAGACAAAATAACAAAACCAGCCTTTGCTGAAATATTTATCTTTGTCCAGAGAAGTCCCCTGTAGTACTTTTTTCTGCTGCTAGATGTCCTCTGATAGTCTGTGTAATTTAACTCACTTCCTCTGTGCCCAGGTCATCCTGAACAATCCCCAATCTGTGACAGGGAAAGGAGAAGCAGCACAGTGATGAGCTCATCTCTCTGTCTCCTTGTTCTACTTCTTCCTCTCACACAGACCTGGGACTGGAGGAGAATGCAAGAGATTGACTGCAGGTCAAATTCAGGTACTGCTTGCATTTTAAAAAAAAATACATTAAATAATGTATTAAGGATTGCAGATGTAACACCCTCCGTGTAGGATGCTAGGTAAATTAAGGGTTTGGTTCCTTCTGTAAGCAAGAGAGCAGTGATTGTTTGGCCTGGTCTGTTCAGAGTTTCACAGGCTGGGAGTTTGATTGCTTCCCCCTGCCTCTGAAAGGAGTTTCCAGAGCTGAAGGAGAAAGAATAACCAGCCTGAATATTTATCAGGTTCCAGCCAATCCCTGGAGGGGAGTGTACAGAAGGGAGCTGGAATGGTAATAAATAGCCTGAAGCACTAGAGAGCTGGGCTCCTTCTAGACATGTGCAGTTCATTTCTTTCCAAATTAATATTCAGATGAATTTTCATTATTCGGAGATTCGGACATGTCCAAATACCCGAATTACAATATAAACAAATTTTACCTAATGCTCCGAATAACTAAACGAAATTCGTCTGAATTTTGGAAATCCAGACAGAAATTTGAATCAAATTCTACATCGAACTTCAGTCGAATTCTAACTGTACACATATTGCTGAAATCAAACACTGTGTGTGTTATTAGAGTACCATTTGGAAATAATGCTGTTTTAGTTAATCCAAAGGTGATTTAAAGAAGAGTCATTGTAATCATTTGATGAAGATTTTTATTTTGTCTGTTCACTTTGCCACATTGGAATTGAAAAAAATAAGTTTTTGATTCGACCGATTCAAAATGTATTCATTCAAACGTTTTGAATTGAACATAACAGTGAATTCAAAGAAAATTTGAAAAATTCCAAATACGAATTCCGAATACGAATTGAACGAATCAACTGAATTTAACTAAATTAAATAACTAGATTGACGAATTGAAACAAAACAAAACTAATTTTTTTTTCATGCACATGTCTAGTTCCTTCTCTCTAGGAAGGTTCTATAGCCAGGAAGGCTGCTGCCCTCAGTCTGCCCATTGATTGTACAGTTGCATTTGAGTCCTCAGCTGTACCAGGTTGCGGTTACGCATTTCAAGGGTTTCCCTCCTTGCCAAAAACAAAGAGGGAGCACCCTCGAAACACAGAACTGCCACCCTTGTACTTAGAGTGTGCTGCCACAAGGACCAATGGTGTTCAGCACATGCTGCTCCTGGTGATTGAACTATCTTGTCATCTGGAGTGGGTCCCTTCACTGTTGGCATTCGGATAACCACCACTACCTTACCCAGACCTCTGATGTCTAGTGGTATAATCATCTACAGTCTGTGGATGCTGATTTCCAGTAACTTTCATGTGAGTGCCCTATTTTAATTTTATAATAAATCTTACTAGTTTCTATCTCGTGCTCCAGCAGAATGTATCAGTTGCAGAGATGAGACCAACCATTTATTACTAGCAGGGGTGCTTACAATGATATGTTTTATTTATTTGTGTAAAACCTTTATCCCAAAAGGAAAAAACTGTTTTCTATAACTGCTTATAAAATATTAGTTTGAGTTTGGCTTAAATTTGTTTGTGTGTCTAAATCTGTTAGTCCATCTAAAACTCCCTTCCTCCCAGACTGACAATGCTGCTGTCCAAAGGTTCCTCCTGTGCTCCTTCATCTAGGTTGGGGGCACTCCAATACAGGATGTGTGTTACTGGCCAGATCACCAGGTGAAAACAGAGGGAAAAAAAATAAAACAAATGCAGCCACCACATCTAATGAGTGATATGTTGCAATATATTCCATTTTTAGTTTTTGGTTTAATACCGCGTTAATCATCATAGACTTCTATGGGGTGAACTTCTTCAGTTTAAACATTACATAGCAAAGTGCTTGAACTTAAAACATTAGAGCCATGAATATTCTGGTTGATCTACATGTAAATGTGGAGTCAATAAAAAAGGAATTTTTACAGTATAACAAATACCATCATTACATGTTTTAGCCACATATAGTTATATAAATACAACATTATTTTATAATGGCCATTTAAAGGGAAACCCATCAAACCCTTTTAGATATAACATAAAAATTCCTTCTTTCCTGTAAAGAACAACTACCACGAAAAAAAATTCCAGGGGTTCCCTTTTGGTCCACATCACTGTCATCCCCAAAGAGGAAAAGGACCCTACCTCTTGCAGGAGTTACAGGCCAATCTCACTCTTACATTTAGATTAGCACATCATCAACCTTGATCAAGTAGGATTTTTCCACACTAGAGAAACGAAGGACAATATCATAAAAATGCTTATCTTATCCACATCGCTTCCCATATGAAGAAACCCTGCCTTCCCCTGTCAGCAGATGCCGAAAAGTAATTTGACCGAGTCAGTTGGCAACACTGCATCAATCTAGGCCCCAACTTTCTCTAGTGAATAAGAGCAATCTAGTCTATTCCCACTGCAGTGGTCAAGGCCAATGCCCCCTCTTGCTATTTATCCTCTTTGGAACCATTGCATTCCAGCGTGAGAGCAAACCCAAAAAACCCGACCCTGCCTCCAATCTAACTTCACTTCCACTGGGCTTCGAAAGTAATATCTTGGAACATTTATTCCCACCAACCCGAAGGACACTTTCACCTGAACTTTTCCCTACTCCTCCACAAAACTCAACAACTTCTACACAAGTGAGGTGCATGCCTCTTTTTGTGGTTTGGCCATCGTAACTTAAAATGTGCTTTCTCCCAAAGCTTCTTTACCTGCTCACGTCACTACCAATCTCCATCCCCAAATGGTTCCTAAAGTCAGTTAAATTCACCTTTTTCAAATTTCTATGGGCTCAAAAACCCCTGAGAGCCAAAATTTGTATACTCTATTTTTACAAGGACTGGGCAGTGTGGCTTTCCCTGATATCCTAAAGTGCCACCCACTTGATCAGGCTGTTGGACTGGCATAGATATGAAGACTTGAAAACTTAGGTATCCATAGAAAAAGCATCCATGCCCTACCTCCTTCATCGATTAATGCGGTGTCCCCCAGATATACAGTATCTCACAAAAGTGAGTACACGCCTCAAATTTTTGTAAATATTTTATTATATCTTTTCATGTGACAACGCTGAAGAAATGACACTTTGCTACAATGTAAAGTAGTGAGTGTACAGCTTGTATAACAGTGTAAATTTGCTGTCCCCTCAAAATAACTCAACACACAGCCATTAATGTCTAAACTGCTGGCAACAAAAATGAGTACACCCCTAAGTGAAAATGTCTAAATCGGGTCCAAAGTGTCAATATTTTGTGTGGCCACCATTATTTTCCAGCACTGCCTTAACCCTCTTGGGCATGGAGTTCACCAGAGCTTCACAGGTTGCCACTGGAGTCCTCTTCCACTTCTTCATGATGGCATCACAGAGCTGGTGGACCTTAGAGACCTCCTTCACCCTCCATTTGAGGATGCCCCACAGATGCTCAATATGGTTTAGGTCTGGAGACATGCTTTGCCAGTCCATCACCTTTACCCTCAGCTTCTTTAGCAAGGCAGTGGTTGTCTTAGAGGTGTGTTTGGGGTTGTTATCATGTTTGAATACTGCCCTGTGGCCCAGTTTCCAAAGGGAGGGGATCAAGCTCTGCTTCAGTATGTCACAGTACAGTTGGCATTCATGGTTCTCTCAATGAACTGTAGCTCCCCAGTGCTGGCAGCACTCATGCAGCCCCAGACCATGACACTCCCACCATCATGCTTGCCTGTAGGCAAGACACACTTGTCTTTGTACTCCTCACCTGGTCGTTACCACACACTCTTGACACCATTTGAACCAAATAAGTTTATCTTGGTCTCATCAGACCACAGGACATGGTTCCAGTTATCCATGTCCTTAGTCTTCAGCAAACTGTTTGCAGGCTTTCTTGTGCATCATCTTTAGAAGAGGCTTCCTTCTGGGATGACAGCCATGCAGACCAATTTGATGCAGTGTGCGGCATATGGTTTGAGCACTGACAGGCTGACCCCCCGCCCCTTCAAAATCTGCAGCAATGCTGGCAGCACTCATACGTCTATTTCCCAAAGACAACCTCTGAATATGAAGCTGAGCACATGCACTCAACTTCTTTGGTCAACCATGGCTAGGCCTGTTCTCAGTGGAACCTGTCCTGTTAAACCGCTGTATAGTCTTGGCCACCATGCTGCAGCTCAGTTTCAGGATCTTGGCAATCTTCTTTTAGCCTGGGCCATCTTTATGTAGAACAACAATTCTTTTTTTCAGATCCTCAGAGAGTTCTTTGCCATGAGGTGCCATGTTGAACTTCCAGTGACCAGTATGAAAGAGTGAGAGCAATAACACCAAATTTAACACACCTGCACCCCATTCACACCTGAGACCTTGTAACACTAATGAGTCACATGACACTGGGGAGGGAAAATGGCTAATTGGGCCCAATTTGGACATTTTCACTTAGGGGTGTACTCACTTTTGTTGCCAGTGGTTTAGACATTAATGGCTGTGTGTTGAGTTATTTTGAGGGGACAGCAAATTTACACTGTTATACAAGCTGTATACTCACTACTTTACATTGTAGCAAAGTGTCATTTCTTTAGTGTTGTCACATGAAAAGATATAATAAAATATTCACAAAAATTTGAGGGGTGTACTCACTTTTGTGAGATACTGTACTAATGCATCTCAAAATACACTCTATTGGCCCTACCCTCAAATGTTGTGCATTTGCCATGTGAAAATATATACTTTTCCTAGCTCCATCTCCTCTCTACCCAGTCTTGGGTAATCCTGCCTTCTCTGATGGCAAACCCAGGTCCCTTTCATGATCTCATTGAGAGGAATATATCCCAGGCCTTTCAGTTCACAACACGTGAAGGGTGGCATTCCCTTAATGCCCTCATGAGGGCTGATGGCTTTTTCAGTCTAGATGTTTAGAGAACCTCGCAACTACTCAATTTTCTCCTCTCATTACCTACTTATGGTGACCCTAAGAGACCGCTCACTGCCTTTCAGAGTCGATGTATGGAAAAAGACCCACTCAGACACTCTCTTTCAATTATGTACTCTCTGGACTCCCAGCCTCAAAAATATTGTTTTTCTTCCTTCTGAAACTTAAATCTCACTTTCCCCCCTCAACAAAAACACAGATTCCTTTATTTCACCCTAAAATTTTCTAAATGCACTTGAATTCAGGAAATTAACTGCACCACTGCGCTGCATAAATAATTTCCTGAATCACCAGACATATTGGAGGTGCCGGAAGAAGAAGGGCTCGATTCCCTATTTGTTCTGGTCCTTCCCCTACTGGAAAGAGATTAGGTGAATCTCCCAAATTTTCAAAGACTTTCCCTTACCAGATTACCCAGCCCTTTTCCTGCTACACCACTCTTCAATCCCTCATAATATATACAAGAGGTTCGTGCTTTGTGATCTCCTGAATGCGGACAAAGACTCTGTCCTGCTAAAGTCTTAGGGCTCCTAGCCCTACTCTATCCCCATGTGGCTACACAAAGTGGAAGATATAAACCATATGGAAGATCTTGCCCTCGCAACAGAAAATAAGCACGGTAGGTAAAAGAAAGCCTGGTTCAATTGGAACACTTTTGTATTCCCGGGGGAAGCTAAAAAGCTTTTGGCGAGTGACCCCTGATTTCTGAAATATCTCCTCTTTAAGATTCCCCCTTTTTTTCTTCTTTATACTTTCCTCCCCCCTCCTTCCTTTCCTCCCACCTCGCTTTCCCTTAAATTCATATGAAAAATGGGTTGTACAGAGCTACCTAATCGTGTCAGTTTGGATAACCGTACCCTCCTAAGCTATCTTGAGCTGAGAAGATCTTCTTATCCAATTTCAATGCCTTGTTGACTTGCTACAATGCTTTAAATTTACAAACTTGCAACTCTTTTTGCACCAATATTTTTACAGTTTTATTGTATGAACCTGTCACTGTTCCTAAATAAAGAGTTAAAAAAAAAAGAATTATGGGGGCTGCCTTTACTGACCTACTTTTGAAATGCTAGTTGGCTGTTTCTGGCTTCATTGTTTATGGGTCTTTGATCTAAAACAACATAACATTTTGTGTAGGGCAGATCAGAAACAGCAGCCTGCATGTAAATGTTATCTTGGGTTTCCTTTAAGATCAGAGATCCAGCAACACAGGAGCTGGCATTTTATCCTACTTCAGACCTACTTAGCCCTGATACGCTGATTGGGAAGATTGGCCACATACAGGAGGTAAAATTCAGAGTTATTCAATTACCAATCAGAGGGAGACACGCAGAAACCATAAAAATACATTTTTATAAGGGCTGACATCTTCTAAAGCTATAATAGTTAAATATTAAGTGCTCATTTTAGATACAAATGCCTCTTATTAGTGTTCTTTACAAGTAAATTGATTGCATAACGTCTTTCTTGTTTTTGTCACAAACCACCAAGGTTACAGAGACAGTTAATGTTCTTTTATTTCAGTGGATGATGAACATGCTGTACTATCAAGCAATGAGTATCATTATACGGTGTATATCTGCCATGATTCTACTAGGCTCTTGTGTTAGAAAATGTTACTAAAAAGAAGCAATTTGCAGTCACGAAGAATTACTGTCACCACTACCTGTGCTACCTAGAAAAAAAGGAAAATCAAATACTCTGCTGTTCATTTATTGTAAAATAACTCTATTGCTTTGGCATATTGAGGTTAGCTGAAATTATTTCCACAACAGTAGAGAAAAGGAAAGGTAAGGGCATTGCAAAGGAGAACTCCCATGAGGATACACAAATCACCTGTAATTATATAAATATTATAAACTACACACATTTTTAGCATGAGCTCTAGAGATACTTTTTATTTGAAAATGTTTCCATTTTACAGTGGGAGTTATTTAGTTCCCTTTTGAACAACTAAATACAATTGAAGTGCCTCTCTAGTCAAAACTGTGGAAGAAGAGTTAGACCCTCTGTCTAATATTTATTTCTGTCTATGTTCCTATTGGGGAGATATGCTACGCTGTGTTTCCTGATGGCTATTGCCACCAAAACAGAAGGGGAAAGCCAATAATTTTGAATTACCACAAAAAAACATGCATACAAGGAAGGAGCGTCAGCCAAAAGACAAGAGTCCAATTTAATTTATTGGTATTGTCCTAAAAGACAGCCAACACATTTTGGGGGTCAAACAGTGACGGCCCGTGCATTAGGGGTGCACGGGTGCTGCCCACCCATCCATGCATGCGGCCCCCTGATCTACATACAGGGCGGCGGATGCATGGATTCCAATGGGGATGTGTGTTTTGAAGCCTGTGGTTAGAGCCAGGGGCTCTAATAGGCTTAAAAAATGATGATAACGAATGAATATTCGTTATTGCCACACTGATCCTCCTCCCAGCCAATCAGGAAGCGGGTCTGAGACCCATCACCCAATTGGCTGAAAGAACAGGTTATCCTATTGGACGCCTGGCTGGGGGACAGGAGAGATGGAAGCCGTCGTAATCTAAGTGAGGACACTGGAGCCACTACCTGAGCCACAGCCACCCTTCACCTGCTCCCTGACCCGCAGCCCATCACCCGCCATCAAGATGGGGTAAGTGCTGGGCAGACAAGCTGGTCCAAACAAACTATTCATGGGTAGGCAACCTTAAAGAGGTGGAGATCTTCCAGAACAACATTGAGGAAGTCAAAGATCACTGGGCACAGTGTCGCCTCCTCACACCTGCTTTAAACCTCTAATTGCCATACTACCATGTTGCAATTGCGTGCAGTACACGGCAATGGGTTTAAACCAGGTGTGGCTGAGGCAGCAGCCAGAGGTATACAAATGCTGCGGTAGGTATTAAGTCCCCTGTTGCTTTGGTGGGTGCTACTACCTGCCAGTCACGACCCATTCAAGTAAATGGGGCCACACTGCAACCCCCTACAACTGCATGCTTCTGCAGGGTCCAGGGGTTTAAAAGGGCCATGCTTGGCAGGTGCTATACCCACCAACCATGACGCGGCATATAACTCCTACTGCAGCTGTGTTATGTATTAGTGTGTTATACTGCTCTCCATCCAGTAGGGAGAAGCACTGTAACATATGTTCACTTCTTTATTATTCTGGTAGAGCTATGTATTGTTGAGCATCTATGATTCCTCTATGGCTGTGTTGGGAATAAGTAAAAGAGTCCTGTAATGCCTGTCCATGTGGATGATTCAAATACATTTTAAAATACACAAAACTGATGACGAGGATGGGATTTCAGGGAATGGACACTGCAGAAACACATGAAATTAGCTTGAGTGAAGAATTGTAACTTGTGTTTTAGAGACACATCTATAAATATCTCCAGCATGGCTTCTCTGGGACACATGGAGGAATTTGATGTGGCTAATCCATCCTCATTGGACTCTTATGCTGACAGGTTAGAGTTTTTCCTGGAAGCTAATAAGTAGGCCGATGCTATGCAGAAAAGAGCTGTGTTACTGAGTCTTATTGGATCTAAAACTTTTGATATTGTTCGCTCACTTATATCTCCTGCTAAACCAAAAGACTTCCCATTTGACGAAATACTGGCACGGTTTAAAAAAAAAAAAATTTTTTACATGTGTACGAAGCTCCTAATGTAATTAAATGTTGCCACCTTTCCACTAAAAAAAAAAAAAAATTCTCCCACTACATATGAAACAGTGAGGAGTTTCCATTTCAACAGACGAAACCAACAACCGGGTGAGAGCATTGCATATATTGCAGAACTGCACAAGCTATCCAAAAATTGTACTTTTGGTGCCAGTTTAGAATCCTTGCTAAGGGACAGACTAGTGTGTGTAGTACAAAATGAAGCACTGCAGAGGAGACTTCTAGCCAAACAGAACTTAGCTTTTATTACTACACAATAAGAAGCGCTTGCATATGAGGCTGCATACCTTCATTCGAAAGAAAGACAATCTTCCTCCAGCAAAAATAATTTGCTGAATATAATTAGAGTGGGAAAGGTTAATGTTAAATCAAAGGACTTTCCACCACACACTTATGTCGCAGTTCCATTTACAGGGAAGTGTTACAGCTGCGGCGGGAAACACAGGCATAATACATCGTTTTAGAAATGCAGTTTGTCACAAGTGCAAATGTAGAGGTCACATACAGGCAGTGTGTCAGACTAAAGATCAGTCTACAAATGTGAATACAATACCAACGGCAGCACACTCCATTAATGCGCCAATTGTTCCAAATGATGAAACCTCTACAGGTGTTTATACAAATGACTATGTGTATAAAGTGGAAAACTCTTCATCAGGACTGAAAATTTACACTGAGATTGTATTATAAGAGGTTCCATGCAAAATGGAAGTAGATTCAGGGTGTGAATATTCCTTGATTTCAGAAGAAACATTTACCTCATTATGGCCTCACAATGCTCCTTCAATAGCACCCTGAGATATCCAATTAGTATCTGGCAACCCATGTGTGATATGAGCGATATTCTTGCCAGGACGATATTTGAAATCAGTCATTCAGCATGATTGATCATCTGAGCGCTCATGGGGAAAGAATTTGACGAGTTGGAGTACTTCTGGTGAACAGACCCAGCAAAAATGTATACGTTGCCCCATTTAACCCTGGGGGGGCTGTAGCATTAAGTTTGGAAATCCATCTAAGTTCCCATTGCAGGAGCAGCTTGTCGGTAGGTATAATTGATAAGGTATCCAAACCGATCTGTGTACCCCAGTACCTGCCAAAACATGGGAGAAAAAACACAGGTGCATTTACAGTAGAAGCATGGCTACAGATAATGGGGTAAGGGAACAGGGCGACATAAATTACAAAGAAGGCCCCCCTATATTGCCCAGATAAAAGAAGTATGCCACACAAGGACAGGGGGAGAGAAGGAAGAAGAAAATGCATGGGATAAGCAGATCAGTCAAGGAGATCTCGATCAAACGTATCAGATGAAAAACCTGGGAGAAATGGCTTAAAATTCATTGCCCCATTTAACCCTGGGGGGGCTGTAGCATTAAGTTTGGAAATCCATCTAAGTTCCCATTGCAGGAGCAGCTTGTCGGTATCCCCACCCTGCAAGTTGGTGTGTACCTGATCAAGAGCCAAAAAGGTGACCTTTGGCATAGAGCTCTGCTGCACCAACCTAACATGGCATCCAAGGGGGGCATTCAGGTCCCCTTTCTTCATGTTAAGGACATTGTGGCCCTCACGTCGGCGAAGCTGTTGCATAGTCTTGCCGACGTAGAAGCAGCCACATCCACATAGTAACAAGTAGACCACCCCCATCGTCTGACAGTTAACGAAGTGTGTGGGTTTATATGGGCGTCGGTTAGGCAGTGTAATATGTTTTCTGGTATTCAGGTATCAACATTGCGAGCAGGCCCCACACACAAAGGTGCCCCGATGTGTACAGGGGCCACCCCCAGTGTGGCCAGCATGCTTACTGTGTACTAGCATATCCCCAATTAAAGTTGCCCTGCGATAAGTAATAAGGGGATTGGGGGGTACAAAAGGGCCCACCACAGGGTCTAAAGGCAGCAAATGCCAGTGTCGTTTAAGAACCTGTCTAATATGGTTATGTTGATTATTGAATCGGGTGATAATCCTATTCACAGGGATTGCCTCTCTGTTATTCTTAGGTTTGTACAGTAAGTCATGTCTCGGTAATTGTGTCACTTTGTTGAAAGCTCTTTTCAGAGATTTCTTGCTATACCCTCTCAGAAGGAGGTGAGACCGCAGTGCATGTGCCTCCCTCAAAAAGGTTTCAGAATTGGTACAGTTCCGTTTAGTCCTAAGATATTGACTATAAGGGATAGAGTTAATAAGAGGTTTTGGGTGGGCACTGGAGGCATGAAGAATGTTGTTCCCTGCAGTGGGCTTGCGATATAATGCACAGGAAATAATCCCGGAAGGGTCTTTGAGAATTTGAACATCCAGGAAAGTGATTTGGGACACATGGTACGTCATAGTGAAAGATAGGTTAAACAAATTTCTGTTGAGTACCTCAAGGAATTGCTGGAGAGCCTCCATAGGTCCATACCAAAACAGCAGCATGTAATCTATATATCTTTACCAAGCTGTTACATGGTCCATGAAATGTATAGTGTCATCTGCTGAAGAGATGGCACGCTCCCACTCCCCCAGGTACAGATTGGCGTAGGATGGGGCACACAAAGTCCCCATCGCTATGCCCTGCACCTGGAGGTAGTGGGAGCCATCGAAAGAAAAAAACATTATGGGTATAGAATAAATTCTAGCAGAGAGAGGATGAAGTCATTAAAAGGTAGTTTAGTCTCATTCATTTGAGAAAGAACCCTCCTGATGACTGTTAAGCCAAAGTGATGAGGTATGGAACTATATAGGGCCTCCACGTCTATGGCGACCAGAATCATGTCGCCGGAGAGAGGCCCTACAAGACCCTCAAGAGTTGGACCGCACCCTGTATGTAGGATGGAAGGCCGACCACAAAGGGTCTGAGGTGTTCGTCGATAAGTTTGCTGGCATTTTCTGTAATTGAGCCTACGCCCAACACAATTGGTCGACCAGGGGGAGAGGTAGGGTTTTTGTGGATTTTGGGCAACAAGTAAAAAGTTGCTATTTTGGGGTATGCCATTCTAATGAATTCACAGGAGGGTTTTGAAATAATTTAGTTATGGTACGCAGGGTCAACCAACTTGTAAAATTCCTGTTTATATTTGGAAACAGCAGAGGGGTCGATCCTGCGATACCATTGGTGATTGTCCAATATCCTCAGACACATGGCAACATAGTCTCCATTGTCCATGAGGACAATGTTGCTCCCCTTGTCAGAAGGCTTGATAATCATTGATTTGTCTTTAGACAGATCAGATAGTGCTATTTTCAGATTGGGTGTGAGGTTAAAGGGGAGGGAGGATTTGGACTGTAATTCTTTTATATCATGGGTCACTAATTTAAGAAACATAGATACCCTTTGATTAGAGCTAGGGGCTGGGTAGCTTTTTGATGGCTTTTTTAGTGTCAAAGGTTTGTGTATAGGAAGTGAAGCCTGGGCTGCCACACCAGCCTGTTCGAGCAGTGATTCAATGTCAATACGATCGATTAGATTGAGAGGCTCGTTCTCTTCTAGTAGCTGGTTGAGGCTATGTAGGGTCTGCCTTTCACGATGAGATAGAGTATGGCCTTCTATCTGCGTCCTTTTAGAAAATTGTCCCTATAGTAAAAGTTTCAGTGTGAACAGATGTAGATCTTTGACGATCTTGTCCAATGCATTAGTGGGGCAAAAAGTTAGTTCTTTGGAGAGTACATGATGTTCGTCAGTAGTAAGAGTGTGTGATGACAAATTGATTATGTTGAGTGTTGTGTGGGTGGGCATGGAACGTTCGTCTGTGTTGTATTGTGCATCCCTGATGGTGTGTTGCCTTGTTTGACTAAAAAAATAGAGGGCATTTTTGGAGGGTTAGTAGAGGTATTAGACCCATCACCCAGGGGGTTCTCTGAGGGTTGGCCCAATGAGCCCCCCATAGAAGGAGTGCATACCCGAATCTTCGAGTTGTTAGTAGGAGGAGAACCTTCACCACGTCTCTGTCTTTTTGGACATCTCGTCCGCCTGTGCTGTTTCATGGTAGAGGGTAGGGAAAGAGAAGAAACAGATGAATTATCAGAAGCAGATAAGGAGGACTGTTTATTGCAAGATGGTCCATTTCTTATTTGTCTCTCAAAATCTTTCTCTCCTTTTTTAACATCAGTTGCTTGTTATATGTTTCCAAATGTGTCTTTAGTTTCTCATTGATTTCACCATACAATGTATGTGACTCAAAGGGTGAAAGTTGTTGGTAAATTGCTTCAATATTTTAAACGATAGCCACAAAGGTTTTGTATACTCATCTTTTAAAAGTTTCATCATTTTGGTAGAACAGGTCTTTAAGTTGTTCTCCCATGCCAATTTGAAGTCTGTACTGATGTCATCAAAGGAGGGAAAGATTTGTACCCTTAAACCAAATGGATTAATGTTGTCTTTAATATACGGCCAATACAACCAGTCAGGCTAGAGAAAATAAAGGTAAGTTCCATCTGTATGGATTCTTTTTCATTGCAATCATGCTGTAACTGGTTGATGAAATCGTCCCACCCTTTACCGTGATAGTTCGCCATGCTTGCAGAGATAGTCATAAGTATAGCATTGGGATGGAGAAATTAAAAGGGGGAAAGAAAAAAGGGCCACGGTATTTGCTACCAAATCGAAAATGTGAAAAAGACCCCTCACTCACATCACCAAAAGAGGAAATGGGAACAAGTGCTGCATCCCAAACATATTAGAACAACCAAACAAATAGGCCCCATGGGATTTTAAGCAGCACTACTTCCCAAATTAAACAGTGAAAGAGTATATGTATCAAAATTGTACAAAATGTATTAGATCAAAGTTAAAAGTATCACATACAAAACAAACAAGTAGCACCACTAAACAAACAGTTATAGTGTTAGGACAGAAAACCAGCCAAGCCTCTGGTAAGGCCTAATGGCTGCCAATTTTCTGTAGTTCCAACATTTTTCGAAGTTTAGTTTGATTGAACTTCTTCGTCAGGGAGAGCAACCCACACTGTATGGAGTGGTTCTGCAAGGTAAACAACCATAAATATATCACGTACATTCAGCATGTTGAATGCAGGTAAATATCGTATAACATCAGTGATTTTTAAACAGTAATTTGTATTTGTATTAAGCATATAGATAAATGGAATAAAAATCGGTAGTCAATGTCCCTAAAGATGTGTGTCCACTCAATCGGACGAAGAGTAGGCAGGGCAGCAGAGGACAGCCCAGGGGCCCTGGCCAGCCCGTTCTTCCCCACCAGAGCCAAAATGGGACAGAGAGCACCGTACAAATAAGTTAAGTACAAAAATAAACATCAATCTCTGCAAGTTATTTACACCTGTACAATATAAATAAGGCACTCCTAACTACAGATCCTTCTGGCTCACAATGTACAACATGGCCAGAGCATCTCTCCCAAAGAGAGATACTCTGCTCGCAGCATGTTTGGTCTTCTGTCTGTGGGGATGGACAGTCATCCCATCTTAGTGATCCTAAGAGAAGACATAAAACAAACCCAACCTAACTTAAAACCTAACTAAACACAGCACACATGGGAGCGTGGCCAGGACAGGCATGTGAGAGGAAGCAAGCTCTCACAGCTCCCTGTTTAGATCTTGCACCGATCCTTCCCCAGCCCTCGTTTCAGCTCTGAACCTGGCTAGCCTAACTCCACCAGCGCTCTGCATCTGCGGGATGACCCGCAAAGTACAGTGTGAGGCCTCCGGCCTAGAAATCCAAGATGGTGCCGCCGCGGCCTGGACAAAGGGGACACCACGAGGATCGGATGAAACGAAAGACCTGGGCCTCAAAACCCCTAAGACTGTCAAGTGCATGGGTAAGGACCCTCCGAAAGACATGATTTATTACGCGCAGAAGCTGGGGGGCAGCGGGAGATGGAGCAGGTGGACAGATCGGTACACTACCAGGGCCTGTCACATGGGGGGAAGTCCCCTGCAGTGGCCAGTGCAGTACAGGACGATACAGGGGATGGAGTGTACAACACGCCACCTGATCTTACTATGCATGATGCAGAGCTGGACGTAATATCCCAGCCCACGCTGGCAGACATTCTCAAAGTGGTGCATAACTGCACTGCATCAGTGAACACACTAAAATACCAGTTTGGTGGGCTGAGGGAAGATGTGGCATTTCTCCGCCAAGATCTACAGTGTTGCATGACTGCGCAATTGTCGTTCAAAAGTGCTGAAAGCTGAAATTTGGTCTGGGCTGGAAGGGAGGTTAAAGTGCCCACTATTGAAGAAGGTTTCAATCATGCTGTGGCTTTGGGACCAAAAGGTACAGGAAAGCTCCCCAATGGCACACAGCTGTAAAAACAATTACAGAGGTTATAACCCTTCCTCACTCTATCCAAAATTAAAACTGCCTTTATCTCTACTCTAACTACAACAATAATGTTACTTTTCCCTTCTTTCCTCTAGGCCCGTGATGGAGAACCTTGGCATTCCAAATGTTTTGGAACTGCATTTCCCATGATACTCAACTACACTGCAGAGTGCATGAGCATCATGGGAAATGTAGTTCCAAAACATCTGGGGTGCCAAGTTTCGCCATCACTGATCTAGGCTATACATATTAAGTTCCTGCTGTAGTCTCTCCTGATATGTTTTATCCCTCAGTAAAATTGTGTTGCATTCAACATCTGTTGTCTTATTGAAGAGTTAAGCTGTGGATGGTGCAAAGTCAGAAGGTGACCATACTGTCTGGACATACAGGGTCTAAGGAGATATGTCAATGCATAAAGTGGCACTTGAAACAGAACATAATTTTTCTCTGGTTTCTGTCTGCTGGGTTCATACCAGTTTAGGTGTAGGTGTTAGCCTTGAGAGGGAGACCACCAAACCACCAAAAATCAAGACTTCAGTTATGGGTAAATGCTGATTGAAAAAAATATCACTATTTCTTTTTTTTGGCAGACTCCAATGACAAGACCCATACCATGTCCTGTTCATCTTTTAGTGTTCCTTAGGAACCTACGTACATCCAATAGCTGCAGGGCTAGCTGGTTCCTGAATTACCCTTCCAATAAATATGCGGATGAAAATGAAGTCAGATTACATGTAGCCGGTTATGGTTATAGTATCCCTGCCAATGTATATACTGTAGGTCTGTACTGAGAATTCTGATTCAGATATATGAGTGCTATCAACATGTTGGGGTTGTAAAGCTTTTCATGATAACACTGTTATTGTAGTTTAAGTAGAGCTAAAGGCATTTTTTTTTCATTTTGGATAGAGTAAGGAAAGGTTATAACCTCTGTCATTTTTTTCAGCTGTGTCTCATTGGGAAGATGTCCTATCCCTTCTGGTCAAATAGCCACAAGAGGGAGTGAGGGGAAATCCTTGCAGATTGAGGGAAATCCCTGGTTGTGACCAGAGTCACCATTGGACTATTTTCCCTCTATTCCTGTTCTGGTGACAAACCAGGACAAATAGAGAGGGTGAATCTCCTCAATGGGGGCACAAACAGCAACAAAACCCTGACAAGCATTATGTACCAATTACACTTTACTAAGCCTATAGTAAATAAAATATCCATCCTGCCTCTTACTTTCTAATAAGTCAGCCCAAACATGTCTTCCTCTTTACATCAGAAAATGTCACACACCCTACATTGATTAAAGCTGAAGCATGGCAGGGTCATGCAGCAAGACAATACAAGCAAAAACATAAGTCAGTCAACAGCAGAATGGCTGAAAATAATGAACGTTATGGAATAGCTAATTAGAAGGGGAGTCAAAAAATGATTAATGATTACAAGATTTTATTGTATTTTTATTGAATACCATACACACAATTCTATAAGAAAAACACCCTTATTCTTACCCCTCTTATCTTCTTTCTGTACCCCAGTGTGAGACTGAGAACAGCTTACTTTCTGCACGTATGAAATATCTTTTGGCATATATTGATGTTTATCAAATGTAGGGCATGTACTGCAAGGGCTGCATTTAAATTTAGTAGTACTGAGAATGTGCAGACAGACATTCAAGAAGCTGTACAAGTGTTTTTATAGATGTCAAACCTTCTGGCAGCTGCCAGTAAAAACATTTTGCCACTCTGGCCCTACACAATGGACTGCATAGCTGATGTTTCAAGCGTTTGGGAATTATTATTATTAGTAGTAGTAGTTGAGAAAATCAAGGATTGTACTGGCAAATAAAGCACCTCTCTGGTTATGGCCGCTTTTACACTTTTGCGACTTGTCCTGCGACTTGGGACTGCAAATTTGCATGACAAGTCATACCCCATGATTTCCAATGAGTTCAATCCATATCTGTTTCGACTTCGAGTCGCACCGACTTCAAAGTAGTCCCTGCACTACTTTGGTCCAACTTTGATGCGAGTTGAGGTCCATAGACCTCAAGTTTACACAGGCATTCCCTGAAATTGCGTCAAAATCACGGCCGCCCAATCACAGCAAAATCGCGTAACTGAGTGTGAAAGGGGCCTATATGGAACAAATAGCATTAGGCCTCATGCACACAGGACTTTAAAAAAAAGTAAAAGGTCAATAGCTTTGTATGAGTTTTTCAGCTTTTTTCTGCATTATTGCACTAGTGTTTTTGAGCAATTTTGGGCGTTTTTGAGCAGTAGCATTTTTGAGCTTTTCTTTTTTTTCCTTTCAATGGATCAAATATGCCAAAAAACCTTGGTGAGCCGCGTTTTTGCACGTTTTTTGAGCTTTTGAGCATTTTTACAGCTGAAAAAGTCTCTCAGAACCCACTGGTCTTGGGTTTTATACACAGCTCAAAAATGCCCCACGCAAAAACAGTTGATAACAGCCTATTTGTGCATGAACACATAGGATAACATGAGTTTAACATGGGGAGTTTATTGACTGTAGAAAAAAACGTCTGGAGCAAAGAACAGCAGCTGTAAAAATGTCCAAAAATGTCCTGTGTGCATGAGGCCTAATGCCTAGTACACATGGGACGAATGTCAGGCAGCATCAGCTGGTTCAATAGAAACTGGCCAACATTTCACCCATGTGTACTGCAGCTAGTCTGACAGAAGCCAGCCGAATGTGTGGCTTCTGTCGAAGGGGCATGACCAAAAAAGGTCTGTCAATCGGCTGCAATGGCTGATAACTTTGACCGGATTGTTCTGGCGGGGGTCTGTCCCCCTGTCAGAACACAATAGAACAGCAAGGGAGATTGCTGTACTAACATTGGATTGTTAGTACAGTGGCTCCGACCTGAGCTGTCAGTTTTTTTTTCCTTCAGCCCGCTGGGTTGAACAAAAAAACCTATTAGTGTGTACTAGTCTTAAAGTGACTGTAAACGATCGCCTTGTCAAACAACCCATTCAGTTTAAAATAGAAATGAAAAGCAAAACATTTGTGTATAGATATAAGAAAACTTTATAAATACATATTTTTCTTTTTTTCTATAAATGATCACATTCCCTCTGTTCTCAGCTGCATAAAAGCTGGGGGGGGGGGGGGA
>BLSH010416267.1:1622096-1637352 GCA_018402905.1 Glandirana rugosa | reverse complement strand
CTCTAATTTCTGCTATCTGTCCTCAGAGCAACAGCACAGACAGCAGTAGTAAAGTAATCTATCTCAGGATGCAGGATCAGGTCTTAAAATGGCTAAAATCTGTCCCTCACGCCGTCAGCTACCTTTCCCTACACTAACCCAAGGAGCATGTGACTGCAGCACTGTGACTCCAGCTTATAAAGAGGCTGGGTCACATGATGCACCGGCCAATCACAGCCATGCCATTAGTAGGCATGGCTGTGATGGCTTCTAAGGGCAAACCAGTGAAACGCTTGTTGATTGGCTGCCCTGCAGCTTCTCAACACGTGGAGTAAAATAGCAGAACCCCGGACCGAACCCAAATGATTTTTGAAATGTCCGGGTCCGGGTCCGTGCCACGGACACCCTAAAGTTCGGTACGGACCCGAACGTTACAGTCCGGGTTCGCTCAACACTAACTGTAAGTATTCACAGCCTCTGCCATGGCACTCAAAATTGAGCTCAGGTGCTTCCTGTTTCCACTGATCATCCTTGAGATGTTTCTACAACTTGATTGGAGTCCACCTGTGGTAAATTTAGTTGATTGGACATGATTTAGAAAGGCACAAACCTGTCTATATAAGGTCCCACAGTTAACAGTGCATGTCAGAGCACAAACCAAGCCATGAAATCCAAGGAATTGTAGACCTCTGAGACAGGATTGTATTGAGGCACAGATCTGGGTAAGGGTACAGAAAAATGTCTGCAGCATTGAAGGTCCCAATGAGCACAGTGGCCTCCATCATTCGTAAATGGAAGAAATTTGGAACCACCAGTACTCTTCCTGGAGTGGGCCGCTCGACTTGAGAGGTCCTACAAAGATGGAGAGAAACCGCCCATAAATAAGTGTGCCAAGCTTGTAGCATCATACTCAAAACGTCTTGAGGCTGTAATTGGTGCCAAAGATGCTTCAACAAAGTATTGATTGAAGGCTGTGAATATAAATGTACATGTGATTTTAAAGAAAGCAAAGTTTGAAAACAAACTTCTTTTTTATGTTGTCATTATGGGGTATTGTTTGTATAATTTTGAGGAAAATAATTAATTTAATCAATTTTGGATCAAAGCTGTAAGATAGCAAAATGTTGAAAAAGTGAAGCGCAGTAAATACTTTCCGGATGCACTGTATATAAATATTTATATGAATGTAAATAATTTGGTTATTTGAATATGTTAATGTTATGTTGGGAAAAAAATAAAGCTTAAAAAAAGCAATAATTTGCAAATGATCAAAAATATATGTGGGATAAAACCAACAGACTAAGCAGAACAACAACAGTATATATAATAAAAATATATGAAAAAATATCAAGAGTAAAAACTCTGATATTGCTCAAGTCATATCTACGTACCATTTCAAGATGACTAGCGTTAGAAAGTGTTTAGAAAAAGGTAAAAAAAAAAGAGAAAATAAATGTACCTACTTGAAAAAGAGCAATATATAAGGAATTAATTTAGGGTAAAATGTTAACCTGTATAGGGAGAACAGTGGAAGCTGAATAAGTATGAGCTGAATTGCCATTACTATGAACAGAAGGGAAAAATAAATTATTGTGTTACCTATCCACTTTTCCTTGCTTTCTTGTCATCCATTGTAGCAAGACACAGCTCTGTCTGATCTGTTATAACAAATTATTTTTTTTGGTTACTAGTAGCCTGAAAATGTAAAATAATAAAACCAGTAATGTGTAACCAGGACAACATATTTTATTTCCATTCATACAGATGTGTGTGGCCAATGGAATAGGTATCTAATATGTTTATCAGTTAATGAACACATAATCACACTCATAATATTAATGACCTCAGAAGTGGATGGGCCATCTTCTTGCACACATTGTAAATTTTAAATACACTCTATATTAATCTTCCATCCTCTTCTCATCAAGGGCAGTGCAAACACATCTATATTCTCCCACTGATTCCCCAGCACTGGGTAGCTGAGATATCCCTGGGAGCATTATCACTAAGTGTCAGCATTTTACTTATCTTTATAATGCAGAACATTCTCTGTACAGCTTCGGGCATCACTTCCTGTTCTACAGTCATTTAAATGGAAGATATAGTTTTAGTAATGTTTTATTATATTTTATAAATTTCAATTTAAAAGGGAATTTTAGGAAACATACACAAAATTCAACCAATAAAGCTTGAACGTTAACTAATTGCCTTGTCAGCAATCCACTGGCCTTTTGGCCCATTTTGCAAGCAGATTATACATATTTATGGATTCACAGTCATTGAATGGTAACTCCATGCATGGCCTTAAAGGGCACCTCCACTTTTGTGTGAAAACCCATTAATAAATTATGAATAGATATTTCCTGTTAATATGGCTGCTTTTCACAGGAGTTTTTCTTTTATTATAACACTGGGGCTGATCATGTAAGCACAGTAGGGAATCGTACCTTTCCATTCAACATTTTGCGTTTAGCATTTAAGTGTGAGTAATTCAGGTGTCTTTAGAAGCAGAAACCACAGCAGGTAGAACTCTGAAAAAATAGTAATGTTTTTGAAGAGTTAAAACCAAAAAGCAACTTTAAAATGAAAAAAAAAACCCCAACAAATCATAGTTGTTAGGGTTAAAACCGAAATGGAATTTCGTAAGGTGGAAATTGTAGTGTATGCGTTCACAAATGATTCATACACAATGATACAATTGGTAGGATCTATAACTTCATGACCTGAACCATAACATTGTATCGGCTTGTCTATGTGGCTTTTATTTTGTGCTATGTGTGTGATTAACAAATGGGTTCAGGAGCATTTAGGTGTTGGAGCACCTTGATTAATTGAACAAGTCCACATAGTGGATATTACAAAGTTAGGAAAATGAAGGATCTCCATTTCTCCTGAAGACATCTAAGTGAGCGAAATGCATAGGAACGGAGATTTTCAGGAGCTTTTCAGGTCAATTACTGCAGGTGTTGGATCACCTTGATTAATCAAACATGTCCACATAGTGGAGATTACAAAGTTATGAAAAGAAAGGATCTTCATTTCTCCTGAAGACGTCAACGTGAGCGAAACACATAGGAACAAAGCCTTGGTGTTGATGTCATTACGCATGCACGCCAGGATGGACAGCATGCTGTATTGTTATTAGCATGTGGTGACATTCCCTTTGTGAGTACATTTTTATGTAAATAAATCAACCATTTTTAGCAATAATACACTATGGTCCTCTTCTTTTCTGTGGTAACATGGGGCTGCCTATGAGAGCATGACCTGGCTCTGAGATCTCCCCACTGGCTACAATTAACCAGTACATCACTGGAGTGGAGCTGTCTGTATAGTGGCACAACTAGATGACCGCTGTGGTTTAATTCAGTTTTAAACGCTTTGGACCTCTTTATTTTAGGATCTGATGTTTTGCTAATAGGATAGAGTTTGCATTGGTGGCAGAGCATGAGCACCTTAATGAATGCTGGACTTTGCAGTCCACACAAGATAATGACTTTATGGTCTACAATAGAGATGTAAAATTTCCAGAAATTTCCAAAAAAAAACAAAACATTTTCCTTGTTTTTTTCTGGAAAAAATGGAATTTTGCAGAAATGTTTTTAAAAAATTCAGTGTGGAGTAGTTTTACACATTTAGTCATTTTGCCACACTGTGAAGGTGAAATCCAGTGTATCTAAAAGTATTGTGCTTGAAATAAAAGTACAGCTCAATAAATAGACTAAATTTGCTTTTTAAAATTTTATTTTTTATTACAAATGTACAGTACATCCAGAAAGTATTCACAACGCTTCAATTTTCCCACATTTTGTTATCCCAAAATGGATTAAATTCATAATTTCCCTCAACATTCTACAAACAATACCCTATAATGACAACATGAAAGAAGTTTGTTTGAAATCTTTGCAAATTTATTAAAAATAAAAACCCAAAAAATCACATGTACACAAGTATTCACAGTCTTTGCCATGACACTCAAAACTGAGCTCAGATGCATCCTGTTTCCACTGACAATCCTTCAGATGTTTCTACAATTTGATTGGAGTCCACCTGTGGTAAAGTCAGTTGATTGGACATGATTTGGAAAGGTACACACCTGTCCCACAGTGTCACGATCATGGTGTTGGAGTCTGGCTTATACAGGGAACAACCGCTCTTGCGCACCCGATTCAGGGACCCCTGGTAGAGTAGACAGAAAGTCCCAGAGTGCGGGATGGCCACTGGTGGTGATGTGATTCTCCAGGTGGTAGTGCAGATCAGGAGGATGGTCGTGCAGGCTGGGTCGGCAAGTGGCGGGCTGTGTGGTACAAAGGGGTCAGGCAAGAGAGTGGTCAAGTCCAAGCAAAGTTGTTAACAGACTGGCAGCAGAAGTACAGAGGGGTCAATCAATTGGATGGTCGTGGATAGCCGGGGTCAGTGCAGGCAGATAATCAGCAGGTCAGGTCAAGCCGGGTTGGATCAGAAAAACAGGTAGTAACACAGGAACAGGATACTGGAACAGAGCTGGGGCTCACAGGTACTCAGACGCTGTAGAACGGACAGCACTTGCTGACAGTCTCAGATTTTTTGTAGATAGCCAGGTCTGTACCAGGATCCCCACCTAGCGGCTACAGCCGAGGCCACCTTGCACACCCTACAGCAGGGTTGGCCCTCCGCAGAGGATGACGCCGCACTCTGCTACCAATTCAGGATGGGATTGGCTGAGCCGCTGAAGGATGAACTTGCACTTGTCAGGGTGCCTGCTACCCTGGATGCTTTAATTAATTTGGCCATCCAAATAGACGGCGGCTCAGGGAACGCCGGGCCGAGCGAGCCATAGGACCCCCTCCTGCCTCACGCCTAACCTGGATAATGCCCCAGGTGCCCGGTCGCACGGTCCCTGCACCAGCTCCATCTGCACCCACAGACCTGCCTGAGCCAATGCAGATCAGTCTGCTGCGCTCATCTCTTACCCCGGAAGAAAGACAGCAGCGCCGGGCACTGAACCTGTGCCTTTATTGTGGCGCAGGACCTGTCAAAAAGTCCTGCCAAAGTGGGTAAGCTCTCTCTCTCTGTTTCCTTGCATTTGCCCGGAGGGAGCGTTCAAGTGTCAGCGATTATTGATTGAGGGGCGTGTAGCTGTTTTGTGGACCAGACATTCGCCACGCTACACCAGATGCCCCTGCGCCCCAAGGCGCATAAGATGACAGTCCGCCTGGCCGATGGGTCGGCCATTAAATCCAGCCAGGTCACCATGGAAACTCAACCCATCTCGGCATACACACCCCAGGGACACCAGGAGTTACTCATCCTTGATGTCATAGCCTCGCCTCTGTTCCCCGTCATTTTGGGGCTCCCCTGGCTCCGGTCACATAGCCCTAACATAAACTGGTCCTCGGGACGCATCCAATTCCTGTCCCCTTACTGTGGACAACACTGTTTGCTCCCGTCCAGGAGTGTTGGCCCTTCACTCCTGAGCCTTGACTCTGACACCGACTCTGAAACCCGTTATACTGTGCCATCAGCCTACCATGAGTACCTTGACGTGTTTAGCAAGAAAGGGACAGACCAGCTACCACCCCACAGGCCCTATGACTGCCCTATCGAGTTGCTCCCTGGAACCGAGGTCCCTTTCGGGCCGCATATACCCTCTGTCCGAACTTGAGCTATCCGCCCTCAAGGCCTACTTGGATGAAAACCTGGCCAAAGGGTTCATCCAACCTTCCACGTCCCCTGCCAGGGCAGGCATCTTCTTCCTGGAAAAGAAGGACCATACCCTCCGCCCGTGCATAGATTATCGGGAGCTAAACCGAATCACCGTCAAGAACCGGTACTCTCTCCCACTTGTTCCAGAGATGTTTCAAAGGCTGGGGTCGACCACCGTATTTACCAAGTTGGATCTCTGGGGGGCCTACAACTTGATACGTATCCGAGTGGGCGACGAGTGGAAGACTGCTTTTCGGACTCGTTTTGGCCACTACGAGTACCTCGTCATGCCCTTCGGACTCTGCAACGCCCCTGCCACCTTTCAGCATCTGGTCAGCAATGTGTTCCGGGACTATCTGGATCTTTTTGTTATTATTTATCTGGATGACATTTTAATTTTTTCCTCCACCCTGGAAGAGCATCGTCAGCATACCCGGTGCGTCCTCAGCCGCTTGCGACAGCACAGGATGTATGCTAAGGCCAAGAAATGCGCCTTTGAGCGCCCCAGAATTTCCTTTCTTGGACTGATCCTGTCGGTTTCCGGAATTACCATGGACCCTCAAAAGGTCTCAGCTATTCTGGACTGGCAGGCACCTGTGGACAAAAAAGGGTCCAATGTTTTGTCGGCTTTGCCAACTGTTATAGGAGATTCATTAGGGGGTTCTCGGCCATCATCCCCTGATTACTCAGCTCACAAAACAGGGTCAGCGGTTCCACTGGCCAGCAGAGGCCCAAGACGGTTTCCAGGCCTTAAAGAAGCTCTTCACAACGGCACCCATCCTGAAGTATCCGGACGCTACACTGCCCTATGTCCTGAAAGTGGATGCATCTGAAATGGCGGTAGGAGCGGTCCTGTCTCAGCGGCAGGGAGCCAGGGCTCTCCTCCATCCTGTGGCCTTCTTCTCCCGCAAGCTCTCGGCTCTGGAGAAGAATTACGATGTCGGAGACAGGGAGTTGTTGGCCATTAAGGCAGCTTTGGGGGAATGACGCTACCTGTTGGAGGGGGCCCAGCATCCTGTCCTGATATACACGGACCATCGAAATCTGGAATACCTTCGAACAGCCAAGAGGCTCAGACCTCATCAGGCCCACTGGGCACTCTTCTTCTCGAGATTTCAGTTCCACCTGACTTACCGCCCAGGAGTGAAGAATACCAAGCCCGGCGCTCTCTCTCGTATGTTTTCGGAGCCGGGAACTTCCGTTCCCCCCGACACTATCCTACAACCTAGGAACTTCTTGCTGACCGAGGAGGATCTGCTGTCCCGGATTTGGAGAACCTCAGCCTGCTCACCGAGATTATCTGGTCAAGGGCTAACCTAGAAGGATGGTCTCTGGTGGTACCAGAATCAAATCTTTGTCCCCAAGGAGTTACGTCCCGCCATAATAGAACTGTGCCACGACCATAAATTAGCCAGACACTTTGACTCACGGAAAACTGCCGAGCTTGTATCATGCTCCTTCTGGTGGCCATTACTTTCTGAAGACTGCTTGGCCTATGTCCGCTCCTGTTCCACCTGTGCCAGAAATAAGACAGACAAAGCCCGAGCCTGGGGGCTGTTAAGACCTCTCCCCATTCCTGATCAGCCGTGGTCCAACATATCAATGGACTTCATTGTGGAGCTGCCCCCGGCTCAAGGATACACCACAATTTTTGTTGTGGTAGACAGGTTGACCAAAATGGCACACTTCCTCCCAATGAAGGGCACTCCCACTGCAAAGGAGACTTCTGAAATTTTACTCAAGGAAGTTATTCGGCTCCATGGTGTCCCAGGTAACATTGTGTCTGACCGGGGGGGTCCAGTTTACTTCTTGCTTCTGGAGGGCCCTCTGTTCTGCCTTTGAGATCAACCTTTCCTTCTAAACAGCGTATCACCCCCAGACCAATGGTTAGACAGAGAGGACAAACCAAACGTTGGAGCAATACCTCTGTTGCTTCTCGGCTTACTCTCAGGATGATTGGTGCTCACTGTTACCCTTGGTGGAATTCGCCTATAATAACTTGGTGCATTCCGCAACAAAGCAGTCCCCCTTCTGGGCCAATTATGGGTTCCACCCCACTATGCTTCCCAGTCTTTCCGGGGAGACGGTATTACCTGCAGTTCATGAAGCCACACAATTTTTCAGATCCAATTGGAAGTTGCTACAAGACACACTTGCCAAGACGCAGGAAACAAGGAAAACTGCTTTTGATAAGAAGAAACGAGGTGAACTTATCCTCCAACCTGGTGACAAAGCTTGGCTGTCCACCAAAAATCTGAAGTTGTCTTGCCCATCCAAGAAGTTGGGCCCACGGTTCATTGGCCCCTTCTCTGTTAAGAGGAAAGTTAACCAGGTGTCTTATGAGTTGGGTCTCCCGCAGTCTCTAAGGATACATCCGGTATTCCACGTGTCTCTGCTGAAGCCAGTGATCCTGGACCCCTTCCCAATAGAGCTGGCGCTCCCCCTGCCCCTATCTTGATCGATGGAGAAGAGGAGTTCGAGGTCGAGTCCGTACTTGACTGTAGAAAAAAGGGTGGTGTGGTTCAGTACCTTGTGAAATGGAAGGGCAAGGGGCCGGAAGAGAGCTCTTGGGAGCCCGAAATCAACCTTCATGCCAATGACTGCATCCAAACTTTCCAGGATAACAACCCTGCCAAGCTGGGCATCTGGAGGCTGCCCCTTGGGGGGGGCAGTGTTAGGAAAGGATTGGCCTGGTGAAGTCAGGCCCTTTTCTGGACTTATTTGCCGGATTTTGTCATTCACGCGCGTTCACCCCCGCGCGCGCTCCCATGCGTTCACACCCGCGTGCACGCGCACCCACGCCGGGAACGGCGACAAATGGTCCTATTTAAGCTTCCTGCACCTGTCAGCAGGTGCTGTCCGTTCTACAGTGTCTGAGTACCTGTGAGCTTCAGCTCTCCTTTCTGAAACCTGCTTCCTGTGTTGTTCCTGTTCCTGTGTACCAACCCGGCTTGCCCTGACCTGCTACCTATCTGCCTGCACCCCGGCTATCCACGACCATCCGCTTGCCTGACCCTTCTGCACCTTTGCCGCCAGCCTGTGAACGAACTCTGCTTGGACTTTGACTACTCTTCTGCCTGCCCCTTTTGTGCCTCTCTGATCCGCCAGTTGCCGACCCAGCCTGCACGATCATCCTCCAGTCTGCACGACCATCTGGAGCCTCACATCACCACCAGTGACCATCCAGCCCTCGTGCCATCCCGGACTCCAGGACTTCCTGTCTACACTACCAGGGGTTCCTGAATCGGGTGTGTAAGAGTGGTTGTTCCCTGCTAAGACAGACTCCACCACCAGGATCGTGACACCCTGCTTTGTAAGTTGGGTGATGGGGGAGATGATGGCCGAGAATCCCCTGATGAATCTCCTATAGAAATTGGAGAAGCCTACAAAACGTTGTACCCCTTTCTTATCCATGGGTGCTGGCCAGTCCAATATAGCTGTGGCCTTCTGAGGGTCCATCATAACTCCAGTAACAGACAGGATTAATCCGAGGAATGGGATACTGGAGTGCTGGAAGACGCATTTTTTTGCCTTGGCATACAATCTGTGTTGCCGCAAGCAGCTGAGAACACAGCGGACATGTTGACGGTGTTCTTGCAGGGAGGAGGAAAAAAATCAGGATATCGTCAAAATATATAATGACGAAAAGGTCCAGATAGTCTCGGAATACGTCATTGACCAGGTGCTGGAGTGTGGCTGGGGCGTTGCAGAGTCCAAAGGGCATGACGAGGTGGCCAAAACGAGTCCGGAATGATGTTTTCCACTCATCGCCCTCTCGGATGCGGATGAAGTTGTAAGCCCCTCTGAGGTCCAGTTTGGTGAACACGGTGGCCGACCATAGCCTCTGGAAAAGTTCTGGAACAAGCGGGAGAGGATAGTGGTTTTTAACAGTGATCAGGTTCAGATCTCTGTAGTCTATGCAAGGGCGGAGAGTATGGTCTTTCTTTTCAACAAAGAAGATGCCAGCCCCGGCAGGGAACGTAGACGGTCCGGTGAACCCTTTGGCCAGGTTTTCGTCTAAATAAGCCTTGACAGTTCAAGTTCAGACAAATGGTAGATACGGTCGAAAGGGACCTCAGTTCCTGGAAGCAGCTCAATTGGGCAGTCGTAAGACCAACGTGGTGGTAGTTGGTCTGCCCCCTTTTTGCTAAAGACATCTAGGTACTCATGGTAGACTGGAGGAACAGCTTGGTTTCTGGGTCAGGCTCAGAGTTCAAGCTCAGGAGTGAGGGGCCGACGTACCGGGGCGGAAGCAGACAGTGTTGGCCACAGTACGGGGACAGGAACTGAATATGCCCAGAGGACCAGTTTATGTTGGGGCTATGCGCCCGGAGCCAAGGAAGCCCCAAGATGATGGGGAAAAGTGGTGAAGCAATAACATCAAGAACGAGCAGTTACTGGTGCCCCTCGGCTGTGGACACAGGTATAGGCTGGGTTTCAAGGGTTACCTTGCCGGATTTGATGGCCGTCCCGTTGGCCAGGCGAATAGTCATTTTATGTGCCTTGGGGCACAGGGGCATCTGGTGTAGCATGGCAAAGGTCTAGTCCACGAAACAGCTACATGCCCCGGAATCAATAATTGCTGGTGCTTGGATGCTCCCTCCAGGCAACTGCAAAGAGATAAGGAGAGTCAGGTGAGATACATTACTACTGACAGGGGTTGCGTCCTGGTTAGCCCAGTGGTGCCACTTACCGGCTTTGGCAGGACAGGTCCTCACCATGTGTCCAGGTTCCTCACAGTAAAGGCACAGGTTCAGAGCATGGTGCCGCTATCTCTCTTCTGGGGTGAGAGATGGGCGTAGAAGGCTAATCTGCATCGGCTCAGGCAAGTCAACGGTGCAGACGTGGCAGGTGCAGGAGCAGTGTGACTGGGAGCTCGGGGCATCATCCAAGTCAGGAGTTGGACAGCAGAGGTTCCAGCAGCTTGTTCAGCCCGGCGTTCCCGGAGCCTCCGGTCAATTTGAATGGCCAGGTTTATCAGGGCGTCCAGGGTCGCGGGCACCCCGACACGGACGAGCTCATCCTTTAACGGCTCGGACAGTCCCAGGCGAAATTGGTAGCAGAGTGCTGCGTCATTCCACACTGTGTCAGCACTCCAGCACCTTAATTCCACTACGTAGTCCTCAGCGGTGCGCCTGCCCTGCTGCAGGGCATGCAGGGTGGCCTCGGCTGTGGCTGCAAGGTGGGGATCCTGGTATAGCCTGGCCATGGTGTCAAAGAAGGTACTCAGGGTTGCGACTTCAGGTGCTCTTTGTTCCCGGAGTCAATGGGCCCAGGTCTGAGGTTCCCCTTGTAGCAGAGAAATCACCAGGCCCACTTTAGTGGCCTCCAACGAGAAGGTGTGAGGCTGCAGGCCGAATATTAGCTCGCAAGAACAGTGGAAAGCCGGTCCCCCGAAAACTTGTCGGGCAAGGGTACCGGTGCAGCTCCACCTCCAGATGCAGAGGGGGTGGAGAGCTCACGCACTTGCTCCTCCAGCTGGGTGTAGCCATCTTACAGGTTCTTCACCGCTTGCGTGAGCCCGGTCAAGTGGACGCACAGCTTGTCCATAGCAGAGGGTGCTCCCTGCGCAGACTCGGACATGGCTGTCCGTTACTGTCAAATTCCTGGTGGTGGAGTCTGGCTTATGGAGGGAACAACCGCTTTTGTGCACCCGATTCAGCGACCCCTGGTAGAGTAGGCAGGAAGTCCCGGAGTGCGGGATGGCAAGAGGGCTGGATGGTCACTGGTAGTGATGTGATGCTCCAGGTGGTCGTGCAGGCTGGGTTGGCAACTGGCGGGCTGTGTGGTACAAAGGGGTCAGGCAAGACAGTGGTCAAGTCCAAGCAAAATTCGTTAACAGACTGTCAGCAGAAGTACAGAGGGGATGGACAATCGGATGGTCGTGGATAGCCAGGGTTGGCGCAGGCAGATAATCAGCAGGTCAGGTCAAGCCGGATCAGGTCAGAAAAAAAGGTAGTGACACAGGAACAGGATACAGGAACAGAGCTGGGGCTCACAAGTACTCAGATGCTGTAGAACGGACAGCACTTGCTGACAGGTGCAGGGGGTTTAAATAGCACCACTTGGCACAGTTTCCGATGCGTGTGCGCGCACGGGAGCGTGGGGACGCGCACAGGCGCGCGCACAAGTGCCAAAGTCCCAAAAGGTGCCAATTTTCTCCTAACACACAGTTAACAGTGCACGCCAAAACACAAATCAAGCCATGAAGTCCAAGGAATTGTCTGTAGACCCCCAAGACAGGATTGTATCAAGGCACAGATCTGGGGAAGGGTACAGAAATATTTCGGCAGCATTGAAGATCCAAATGAGCACAGTGGCCTCCATCATCTGTAAATGGAAGAAGTTTGGAACCACGAGGACTCTTCCTAGAGTGGGCCGCCTTGCCAAACTGAGCGATAGGAGGAGAAGGGCCTTAGTCAGGGAGGTGACCAAGAACCCGGTGGTCACTCTGACAGAGCTCCAGAATTTCCCTGTGGAGAGAGGAGAACCTTCCAGAAGAGCAACCATCTCTGCAGCACTCCACCAATCAGGCCTGTATGGTAGAGTTGCCAGACGGAAGCAACTCCTCAGTAAAAGGCACATGACAACCTCCCTGGAGTTTGCCAAACGGCACCTGAAGGACTCTTTGACCATGAGAGGCAAACTTCTCTGGTCTCATGAAACAAAGATTGAACTCTTTAGCCTGAATTGCAAACGTCATGTCTAGAGGAAACCAGGCATCGCTCATCAAATAGCCAATACTATCCCTACAGTAAAGCATGGTGGTAGCAGCATCATGCTGTGGGGATGTTTTTTAGTGGCAGGAAGTGGGAGCCTAGTCAGGATTGAGGGAAAGATGAAGGCAGCAATGTACAGAGACATGCTTGATGAAAACCTGCTCCAGAGTGCTCTGGACCTCAGACTGGGGTGAAGGTTCATCTTCCAACAGGACAGTGACCCTAAGCACACAGCCAAAAAAACAAAGGAGTGGCTATGGGACAACTCTGTGAATGTTCTTGAGTGGCCCAGCCAGAGTCCAGACTTGAACCAGATTGAACATCTCTGGAGATTTCACATTGTCATTATGGGGTATTGTTTGTAGAATTTTGAGGAAAATAACAAATTTAATCCATTTTGGAATAAGGCTATAACATAACAAAATGCACTGTTATATCAATGACTGTATATGTTAAGAACATTTCAACTATACATGAAGATGATGCTGGTGAAGAAACACTTTGTGATGATCCAGAAGCAGCAGATAGAGTGTTTCTGGAATGAAAACTCTGGAGGTAAAAGCTACTCACACTTTCATTCATGTCCTCATCATTTCATTCTCTAACGTATTTATTTAATGTCTTTAGGGCACCTCTGGCATGTCAGGATGTGTTTTGTCATCCTTGTAACATTTGAAACAGAATATTTCTTCTCACAATATTTGAAAACTGCTGCCTTGCTCTCAGCAGAAATTGCACTGTGGAAATGTTTCCAAACTCTAGATGTTGGTCTCACCATTTTACTTGGAGGAAAAGAAAAAACAATTTACTGACTAGAGTATAGGGAATCATTATGCTGTGATGGTGGAGAGCATTAATAGGAATGATTTAAAGGTTATAAAGATAAACTGATTTGTCAGACAAATTGGTCCTCTTACCTGTAAAAGAGAAGAAGTTAATCTTTTTTACAAAAAATAATAAATGCACATTTTTTTGCAGGTAAAACATGTGCACTCATTATTTTTTGTTATAGGAGCCTGCAAAGCATTGCACCAGTGATCAACAGATCGCTGATGCCATTTAGGACAGGAAGAATCAATGAACTACCACCGCCGCTCATGTCAGGAATTGTAGTTTTCTATTCGCAGAACACTGGGAATGAGTGACAAGGGCGGAGACCCCCCACAGCCAAGTTGGGGGGGGGTGTTAGAAGATCAAAGCAGGGGATCGGGGGGGGGGGGAGAGGGGGTCTGTCCCTTTGTAACATGTTACACCCTGAATAGAAGTTGTAACATGTAACATGTTAAGAAAGGTGATATAATCCTTTAAGGCCTGAATGGACAGAAACTATAATCTACTGGATCCCAACAATCACCCAGCTGCAACTGTAGGATGTACTAGATGGAGCCCACAAGCATACTGGAGCCTTTCCCATGCAGTCCTCCCTAGTGGCAAAAATGCATATTTCTCTTGTTTGAGAACTGCATTGAGAAGTACAGTGTTACTTGAATTGTATTCCAGTATTATCTTGTCTTCAGCTGAAAGAACTTGCAATAATTTAAGACTTTACATGAAGTCTCAGAAATCTTTCATTAAGGTCTTCATGTTATATACACTATATTACTTAAAGTATTGGGATGTCTACCTTTACACACACATGAACTTTAATGGCATCCCAGTCTTAGTCTATAGGGTTCAATATTGAGTCGGCCCACCCTTTGCAGATATACCAGCTTCAACTCTTCTGGGAAGGCTGTCCACAAGGTTTAGGAGTGTGTCTATGGGAATGTTTGACCATTCTTCCAGAAGTACATATGTAAACGCAGGCACTGATGTGAACACGAAGGCTTGGCTTGCAGTCTCCGCTCAATTCATCCCAAAGGTGTTCTATTGGGTTGAGGTCAGGACTCTGTGCAGGCCAGTCAAGTTCCTCCACCTCTAACTCGCTCATCCATGTCTTTATGGACCTTGCTTTGAGTACTATGTCATAGATATATTATTTATCATGGTAAAAGAACATATTCCACACTTATTTTCTCTTACCAATTTTTCTGGAAAAAACAAACGGAAAAAAAAAATGTTTTTCCATTTTTTTCTAGGCCTTCCCATCTCTAGTCTACACTAATTGTTGAAGTGGACATTTTGCATGTTTCAGTAGGGCATATTCACTATTTTTATATTGTGTTTCACATCATTCATGATTTCATTTGTATTTCAGAAAATTTCTAAAGAGACAGTGTACCCTTTTTATATGTAATTATTTTATGTTATTAATCCAGACATTCGGGAGCTGCCTGTTGCCTTTAAGGACTGCTTTGAGTATTAAATGTTATATACAGTGGAACCTCGGATTGAGAGTAACGATGTTAACAAGCGTTTTGCAATATGAGGTTTTTTTTTAAATTCTGAGTCAGTTTGTGAGTGGTGTCTCCCATAATGAGTACAATTTAGCCTTTTTGCATGCATTCCCGCGTGTGGCCAGGTTTTCGGGGGTGCTGGTGACCCTCAGAGGTGGCCGGAAATTCCCAAAATTCTCAGAATTTCTCGGAAATACCGAAAGTGTAAACACTTTCTGAGTATTGCCTCACTCGGAGATTCTACAGCCCTAGTGAACCGTTATGAGTCTTTCACAAATGTGAAAGCCATAAAGGCTCTTTAAGACTCTTAAAACCCTTAAAGGCCGGTGGAGACTCCCAGTGGTCGTGGGGGCTTTTGGACCGGTGTGCGCCCTTACGTACGTTTTTCCGATTTAACATGAGTAATACCCTCTGTGGTGAGTGTTTGACTGAGTCTTAAATTTTTTTTTGGAGTATAACGTTTTGCGAACAATTGTAGCAATGAGAGTTAGGCTCCAAGGTGACATATATTGTAAATTATGAGTTTCGTCAGGAATT
>BLSH010416267.1:1586649-1604750 GCA_018402905.1 Glandirana rugosa | reverse complement strand
GGCTGAGAGAGAGAGAGGGAGGCTGAGAGAAAGAGAGAGAGGGGGCTGAGAGAAAGAGGGGGGCTGAAAGAGACAGTGGGGTGAAAGAGAGGGGGTGCAATAGAGAGGGGGGTTGAAAGAGAGTGGGTGCTGGAAGAGGGATGAGAGAGAGGGGGGCTGAGAGAGTGTGGGGGAGAGAGAGAGAAGGGGTTGAGAGTGGGAGGGGGGCTGAGAAAAAGGAGGTTTGAGAGAGAAAGGGGGGCTGAGAGAAGGAGGGGGGCTTAGAGAGACAGGGGAGTGAGGGGGAGATTAGAGAGAGAGACCCCTAGCCCTGTCCCTATCTGCAGTCCCTCCTCTGCCCCATTGTCCCAGTCTCTGTTTGCAGATAGGTCTGTGTATGATTACCAGTACCATGCCAATCTCCTTCTTGATCCTTCTTGCCCCACCTGCCCCCGTTCTCTGGGCCTCCTGTCAGCCTGTCCTCCGGACACCTCACTGGTGATATTAAAGCAGAGAGGAAGTTGGCGGAGTCAAGGCTCTGGAAGGTTGCTGCTCGCCTCTTCGGGGGGTCGGGGGGGTCAAGGAGAAGGCAGTGGAGCTCTTCTCCCGAGTTGTGGGCTCTCAGGCCTATCTGCCTTCACTGATCACCTTCCTTGTGGCTTCCATCTGAGGGGCCGCCCACTCACTCGCCGTGTGGAGATAGATGCCCAGCAGCCTGCACCCCGAGGATGCTGCTGTTTGCTACCACACTCCCGCCGCCACCGAACCTGGACTCTCCATGATAGCAAGAGGATTTTTGCCCCACGTTAAGGACAGCCCTGAGACCAAGCACACTTGGGACAGTGCCCCTCTAAATTTTGCGCCTGAGGTGAATGCCCTGCCCACCCCCCCATGCTACGCCACTGCCCTGGTGCACCTTAAGTGTAAGTGCACCTTATACTGTCAAGTACTTTTTGTTTTTTAATCAAATAAAGTAATTGTGCACTAGGAATTGCCTGGCGCTTCTCTCTTCTTTACACTTGCAGCAGGCACTGCCACTCCTCTGAAAAGTGATCTATGTTCAGGTCACTTTTCAGAGGCATTTGACATGCAGGGAGGAGGTGATTGCGTTTCCTCACTGCCTGTTTTACCCTCCTAAATGCCAATACCTGTAGGTAATGGCATGATTAACTTTGAACTCTACCTTATTTCCATAACTCTTCAATCAACTCCAGTCACAGCCGATCACATGTAAATTCGGAAGTGCCATTAATCGGCTCTCCTCACCTCACACTGACAGAGTGTGGGGCAAGTAGAGCCGATCAGCGACATCTCCTCGTAGGGGAGACAAGGACAGGTAATCAGGGCACTGATCATCAGTGCAGCCCCCACAGTACTCAGCAAGTGATACCAATCAGTGCCCATCAGTGACACCTATCAGTGTTCTTCAGTGCCACCTAATCAGTGCCCATCAGTGATGGAGAGAAATTACTTACTTACAAAATTAAAAAAAAAAATAAAAAACCCAGCAGTGATTAAATACCACCAAAAGCTCCAATTGTGGAAAGAAATGCTAAAAATTTCATATGGGTACAGTGTAGCATGACCACGCAATTGTCATTCAAAGTGTGACAGCGCTGAAAGCTGAAAAATTGCCTGGTCAGGAGCCACCGGATTGTGTGTGAACCCCCTGCTGTTAGGCTCGTACATTGGCAGTGAAAGGGTTAAATATCAATTCTTCTAACTTCTAATAGGAATTTCTGTCACATTTTTCTTTATTTTCTTAACTTATTAAACATTTATTTTTAACATAGTGTAATGAAATTCTGTGATAAAAGTTTTTTTTTTCATTATCTTTATTAAATTTTCAAGTATAAAAATCCAACAATGCACCATAAAATGTAAACATTGTATGTCCTAGTACAATTACAAACAAAAAAAATAAATATTTTATCCCCCCCTTCTTAACCCTTCCCCTTCGCCTCTCAAGATTATCATTTCTTCTTCTTTATTCTTACCCCGGCTCTTACCTAGACCATTACTTCCAAGTATCGATGATTTGTTTTAAAATCCTTCCAAATCTCCCATATTTCCCAGCTTGTTTCAACTTCCTCCCTATCACAAGCCATTCCTTTATTGTTGGGCTTTCTATGTTTTGCCAATGCAGAGGGATTAGGCTTTTTGCTGCGTTTAACAGATGTGGTATTAAGGATTTTTTATATCTTTGTTTTGGTATCTCCAGTCCATGGAACAAACAGACCCATGGTTCTTCAGGGATCTCCAGTCCTATGATCTCCTTTATCCAAGCCAATACCTCTGACCAAAAGTGTCTAATTTTTGGACAGTCCCACCATAGCTGTGCCATATTGTCCACTCTGTCACATCTCCACCAACATTTGGTTGATTTTTATGCCTGCATTGTGTGGGCTATGTCTGGGGTTATGTACCATCTGGGTAAGCATTTGTAGTTCATTTTGAATGGCGGAATAGAAAACCAATTTATATAATTTTTTCAATTGTGCCTCATTCACCCGTGATCCCAATTTCTTCACCCATTTATCGACAAAAGGCGATCTCTCCTCTCCCATCTCCTCCAATAGTATCTTATATACTCTGGATGCTACATTTTTTACATTTTTGTCTACGGATAGACATTCTAGTGGGTGTAGATTTTCACCTGCTCTTACTGGTTGAGGTAGTGAGGACACAAAGTGTCTCAGCTGGAGATACAGCCACTCGTCGATTTCCACCCATTTTTTTCCCCCTTAATCTCTCTCAGTGATAGTAATATCCCTTTTACCATTAAGTCCTTTAATTGTGCATTTTCTTTTTTCATCCAATTACCTGAGAAGATTCCCTTCCCAGGTAGAAAAAAAATTGTGTCTTTTAGTGGAATTAGTGGTGAGTTATAGCTCCACTTTGCTTTCTTGGTAGATCCCAGATTGTAAGTGCTTCCTTCGTAAACTCTTGTGTTTGTGTGTCTAGTTCTCTAAATTGTGGAGGAATCCACACTATTTTGCCTAATGTCATGCCACTCAGTGTTTCTTCTCTTTTCACCCATCTTTTTTCGCCTTCATCCCTTGTCCACTCAATCACCGGTGAAATTAAACCTGCATTGTAATATAGTCTTAAGTCTGGTACCACTAACCCCCCTGTTGTTTATTTTTCTTTAACACTGCAAATTGAATTCTTGGTTTCCTGTTTCACCAGATGTATTTTGTTATCATACCTTTTATTGTTTTAAAATATGTTCGAGGCAATGGTATGGGCAGCATTTGGAATTTATATAATATTTTAGGCAATATAATCATTTTTATAACATTTATCCTTCTGATCCAAGAGCTAGGTCTATTTGTTACATTTCTTGCTTTTATTTCATTCAGTAGTGGGATGTAGTTTGTCTGATACAGTTTCTCTGGGTTTCCTGTTAATTTTATACCTAGGTACTTCAGCTCTGATGACCTCCAGTAGAGGCGGCAAGGGGTGGCCTTGTCTGGTACCATTGTACATTTCAAATTCTGTTGATGTTATTCCATTTGCGTTTGGGTGGTTGTACAAGGATTTGATCCACTTTAACATACTTAGGCCTATCCCTATCACCTCTAGTGTATTCATCATGAATCCCCAGTCCGCACTGTTGAATGCTTTTTCAGCATCTATAAACATGAGCAGACTTGGGGATCCATTTGCTTTCATTTTATTCAAGAGTAGCAGTGTTCTTGTCCCTACCCTCTCTTACTGGGACAAAACCCACCTGGTCTGGGGGAATCCAGTCCCTCATTAAGATTTTGATTTTCAACCTATTTGCAAGTATTTTTGTGAATATTTTTGTATCTGTATTCAATAAAGCTATCGGCCTGTAACTTGAACATAATGTTAGATCTTTCTCTTCTTTGGGTATTCCTGTTATAGACGCTAGTAGTGATTCTTTTCTCATTTCCCAGTCTGTTCCCAAACCATTCAAATAGGAGCACATCTTCTCTATTAACTGTTCATTGAATGTCTTATAATACCAGTATGTGAACCCATCAGGCCCGGGGCTTTTACCTATTGAGGCCTTCTTTATCTCTATGTTTATCTCTTCTACAGATATGGGTTTTTCTAATATTTCCATTTTATCTTAATTTAGGTAGGTTGTTTTTTTTTAAATATTCCCTGATCTTCATTCGATGATTATTTTCTTTTTCTTTACTCCTTGATTGATTTATGGAATAGAGGGCGCTATAATACTTTTGGAAAACATCTACTATTTTTGAGGTCGTAAATATTATCTCGCCTTTTTTATCTTTTATTTTTTGTATAAAATTTCTAAATTTTTTCCTTTTAACATACTCGCTAGCTGTTTTCCTGTTTTGTTGGCTCCTTGATATCTTGCATTATTTATTCTGTTATAGACTTGTCTCATGTCTTGGTCCATTATCTCTTTTAATGTATCTCTCCTTTGTACTAGTGTCTGCCTCACCTCCTAGTCCATTCTTTATCTATGTTTTTGTTCTAGCTCGTATATTTCTTTTACCAGTTCTTCCCTTCTCTTGTTTCCTTCTTTTTTCTTTAGCGCACCTATAACAATAAATATGCCCCTGATGAAGGCTTTATGGGCCTCCCATATAGTTGCTTCTGAGATCTCATTAGGCTTATTGGTTGAAAAAACAATATCAATTCTATTTTTATCCTTTCTTTTACTCCTTTCTCCTGTATTAAATTTTAATTTAATCTCCAGCTGTTCATCTTATTGTTGCTCCATGGTATTCTACATTTCATCCAGACTGGGGCATGGTCTGAGAGGGTTGTTATCTCAATCTTTGATTTTTTTACAAGTTCCAGGTTTCTGTGTTCCGTCAAAATGTAATCAATTCAAGAGTATGTCACATGCACCGGGGAGTAAAATGTATAATCCAGTGACTTTGGGTGTTGCACTCTCCAGATGTCAACCAATTGGTTTTGATATAAGACCTTCTTGATCCTGCATATCTGTCTGATCTTCTCCCGTGCATGTGATGTGCTATCCATACTTGCATTTAAACAGAAATTAAAGTCTCCTGCTAAAATTATGTATCCCTCTTTAAACTCTGTTAATTTTCTAATGGTTTCTTCTAGATATTATGTATTTGGCATTAAATAGTTTTCCTTTCAGAAATAAGAACCTCCCCTCAGGATATACTAACCTTTCTTCCAGTATAAATTGTGTTTCCCTTGACTTATTCCTATTGCTACACCCTACACCCATCAAATGACGGAGCGATCACATGGTAAAAGGCCACTCACAGTGGCCATTCACCACGATCCGTGATGCGCCGGGTCCAGGGGTCACGGATGTTCCCGTGTGCGCGCCCCAGGGGGCACGTGGGAAGCGCTTTCATGGGAGGACGTCATAGTATGCCCTCCCAGAATTAAGCAACCGCCCTGTAGCCATCATTTGACTATAGGGTGGTTCTTAAGTGGTTAATAAAGGACTTGTCCCTAATTGTCTCCTGTGTTTTTTCTTTTTTGACACTTTTTGGTGAATTAGTATGGGTACGATGTGCCCGCTACTAATTCACATGGAGGGGCGTGATCTGAGGGCCCCCTTATTAAGGGGGGCTTCCAGATTCCGATAAGCACTCCGCCTGCAGACCCCCACAACCACAGCCCAGGGTTGTGGGGAAGAAGCTCTTGTCCCCATCAACATGGGGACAAGGTGCTTTGGGGTGGGGGACGCAGAGCCCCCCTTCCCCAAAGCAACCAATCTCCCCATGTTGAGGGCATGTAGCCTGGTACGGTTCGGGGGGGCGCTCGCCCACCCCCCCATCCTGGCCGGCCAGGTTGCATGCTCGGATAAGGGTCTGGTTTGGATTTTAATTTTGGTGCGGGGTTCCCCTTAAAATCCATACCAGATCCGAAGGGCCTGGTATGGACTGGAGGGGGGCCCTACGCAAATTTTTTCAGTGATTTTTTTCTATATTGCTGGGAGTTCCATCTCATCACTCCAGTCACTTTGTAATCGCTTTACAGTTGCTTTAATATGGGCTCAAGGTGTTGTCTTTTCTTGCTATCTTCTCCCTCAGGGACTAATTTCAGGAGTGATGATGTGTCTTCTTTTTTTTTTCAAATGATCTCCTCACAAGACGAATGTCGGGGGTGTCCCCTCCTTAAGGTGTTCACCCTGCCACTCCGTGTGACAGGAAGCCGTGTGCACGTGGCCTCCGCTGTTCCGCGCCGCCACTAGCAATCCCGGTCACTGGCATCCTGTCGGCTCCTCTGTGCTTCCAGACCACCTCTCATGACAGCTCCTCTCTCTCTCTCTGCCTCCGGCTCACTCAGCCCCGTCTGATCGATTTCCCGCCAAGCCGTTCACCTCTCCACCAGCTCTCCTTTGCCAGCACGGATGTCCGCGCTGACCGCCCACTCCGGGGGAAACCTCGGGATGTAACGAGAGTCGGGTGAGGGGAACTCAGGGACCGGAGCCGCACGTGCAGCTACCCAGGGCTGCCACAGCAGAGGACAGGGATAGCAATGGCAAGGGTGCCTTGTTTCGGTCCACTCCTGGGGGGGGGCGCTCGGCCATCCGAGGTAGCGGGGTGTGGGGTGGGGGAAACGAGGTGGGCATTTAGATGTAGCTAGGGCTGTGCTTGTCCATTAGGTGGTGGCTCTTCTGGCTCTTGTCAGCCTCTGACCGGTGTCATCTTCAGGCTCCGCCCCTTCCTTTCACGATTCTTTTGACAAACGTTTGTAATATGGGCAGTGACATATTTGTAGGTGGGGCTTTGCATGGGTTTGCTTGAGAGTGGGCAGGGACACAGGGGACCCCCATGTGATCTCCTCTTGCCCGGGTGCCCCATGAGTTGTCAGCCCGCCCCTTCAGCACACCTTTGTCCGGGAGCTTGCTATCAGTAGACGCCATCAACAAAATGTCTTTAGGCACATTGTTCTTCTTCTTCTACAATTTAGCAGCACATTGCAGGGACTAATATTGCAGCAGGCAGCCTGCAGTAGTCATGGCACTCCATACAGAATGATAGGGCCCCCTCAGCTCATTGCCCTGTGGCTCCCCTCTGCTTTGGTTAGCTATGGTATATATAGCTATGGTTAGGGGTTTTGTAAAAGCCGGCCATACATGGGTCGAAATTTGGCCAATTCAGCAGGGACTGGGAGAATTTCGATTCATGTACACTGTACAGGCTAGCTTGTACACAAATTGATCTATCCATTGTCTTGTGTACAACCGGCCTGTTGTGTTTTTCCCAAAAGACCAGTGCCACCAGCTATAGCCAGCAGCATTGATCATTGTATTCTGATGGCAGGGGAGGCTCCACGCCAGCAGAATATAAAAGCACATCAGGAGTGATTGTGTGGATGGGGCAATTAGCTCTTTTTTTTTTTCATTCAACACTCTGGTTGAATGAAAAAAAAAAAAGAGAAATGTCTGGCCTGCCTTACACGGTATATAAAGAGTGTGCACGCGCATGTGCTCAATCTGCATTCATATTCAAGTCCTTGTTTGTCTTGGTCTATGACTCTGCAAATGCGCATTAGAATTAGCACTTGCTGAACGGGAATTAGCAGCTGCTGAATGGGAATAAGCACTTTTTACATGGGAATGAGCACCTGCTGCACAAGTTCTCCAACAAATGCTCTTGCTCATAGAACAGATAGATCTGTCGATTGCATGAGAAGTAGACTAAGCACTGCACCCTCTCCCATCACTTCTGGGGCGAGAAACAGGGGGCAGAGCTAGTGTAATTGACAGATGGTACCCTTGGCCAATCAGAGTGTGGGGATCATTCCCCACACTCCCTCCACCAGCAAAAGACAAGAGTGAGTGCCCAGCAAGTGAGACTGTCACTGTACTGTGGGGAGGGAGTTAGGAGGAAATGGGTCTTTTGTGAAAGCTGTGGGGAAGGAAAAAGAGTCAGCCTTTATGTTGTGCTATGCTACAATGTGTGGAACTCAGCTGCCGCCCGTGATATACATAACAATAGTGCCTGCCGACCTCCCGCGATTTCCATAACAATAGGAACTGCCATCCATAATTTACATAACAATAGCGCCTGCTGCCTACGATTTATATAACAATAGCGCATGCCTCCCATGATTTACATAACAATAGCACCTCCCTCCCGCGATTTACATAACAATATCGTCTGCTGCCTGCGATTTGCATAACATAAACAGCATTAATGACTCACTGGCATGGGCCTATCTTGACGTAGGGGCCTGAAGCTACAGCTCCAATAGCCCTTATGTTAATCCGGCCCTGCCCAGTGCTCAAATAAACCTTAGAAGCCACTACTTTGGGGAACAGAGCTCTCACAGATGGTATCATCTCTAAGGCCGAGTACTCCTTTATCATTGGGGGATTCTACAAGACCCAATATTTTTACCATCTCCCCAAAATTCATAAGGACCTACAGAATTCACCTGGCAATCATCGTAGCCTCAATGGAGAGCGTAAGAAGCAGCTTCTCCATGTATGTTGATCGGTTCCTCCAGCCCCTCACTCAGGGCCTACCGTCATACATTAGAGATACTTCACACTTATCGGAGATGCTCTCTCCTTACACTTGGGAACCCATAAATTTGTGGGTCTCCCTGGATGTCACGTCACGATATACGTCCATCCCCCATGATGTAGGCCTTAAGGCAGAACAGCATTACCTATCCGAAGATCATTTAGCAAACCCCAGGCAGGCCCATTTTATTTATTCAAATTTTGCCTCAAGCACAACTATTTTGAATTTGAAGGTACTTACTATCTGCAGTACCAAGACATAGCTATGGGGCCAATTTTGCCCCCAGTTATGCCAACCTAATGATGGGATACTGGGAACTTCAATATATCATCCATAACAACCAATTTGCCTTCTATGTGATTTATTACGGTCGCTATATTGATGATATAATAATCATATGGGATGGCACAAAAGAGAGTATGGAATTGATTGCACAGCATTGCAACCACAACACCCTAGGGTTATCTTTCACCCATGTTATAGACCCAGACAAACTAGCATTTCTGGATCTAGAACTATGCCACAGTAGCTCACAAATACATGCAACCAACTTTGTTAAATCCACCGCTGGCAACTCTTTTATCCATTACCGCAGTTGTCACCATCCTAGGTGGATTAATAAAATTCCCAAAAGTCAATTCCACAGGATCCATCATAATTGTACCAGGGAAGAGGATTATAATACTCAGGATGAACTCCTCACCAAAAAAATTCTGGACAAGGGATATGCTCCTCAGCACTATGCCTCCAAATCCCCCCCTAAATCCAGTACATCGAGAGAATTGCAACCCATACGCTTCACTACCCAGTTTCATAATAGAACATCCTAGATAAACATTGGCCGATTTTACTCCACAATTCTTTTTTAGGTACATTGCTTACCCAGATACCTAAGGTGTCATATCGCAAAGCTAAGAACATTAAAAGCAAGGTTGTACCCAGTAAAATCAATAAAAGTCGCACTACCCCCATTCAGTGATGCGAATAGGCGCACACAGATGCGCAACGGCGTGAACAGGAGCGCACAGGCATATGGTGCATGGGCAAAGTGACCTGGCCTATATAAACCTGCTGCTGAGACCTGTGCATTGCTGGATTATTGTCAGCTCCCCTGTATTTCTGTGCTCCTGTGTTCCTGACTCTTGATTCCCCGTTACTGACTCGGCTTGCTCTGACCTGTGATCCTGATCTCCCAGTTTGAACTTGGCTTGTACTACTGACTCTGCTCCTGTCTGCCCCCTGTGTTTGATCTTAGCTTGGCTTACCGACTCTGCTGCAAATATGTCTCACCATGTAAGACCTCGGCTTGTTCCAGCCTTGCTACCTGAACTGTCTTACCATGTATGACCCCTGGCTTGGCTTCTGGTTCTGTGTCTGGTTTGCTCCAAGTTCATCTGGTACCTCTCAAGCACACCTGCTCTACTATCCACCTTGCTTGTTCCAGCTACTTTTCGGTGACCAGCTCTTCAATCAACCATACCTGGCAAACCATGCTTCTTTGGGCACTGCTCTCCCTGTCCCACTTCCAGGGAGCCGCAAGGGGAGCTCTCTTTGCACCTCGGCCTCGCACCTTGAATGTGACAACACCCTTCTTATTCCATTAGTTGGTATGTTCCAGTGCCGGAAAAAATTGTGTGCCATGTGCCAATTTGTACACCATGGTCAAAACATCTTTACAGTTAAGGGTAAAATGTATACTCTCAAGGATTTTTATAATTGTTCCAGTGAACATGTTGTTTATTAGGCATGTGCAAATCGTTTAGTTCCGGATTAGTTTTTTAACAAATTTTTACAACTTTGGCAATTCAGATGAATCTGAATTTCTGAATTTTTCAGAATTTTCGTTCTTCGAATTCAAAATTTCGGTAATCTGAAAACCTGCAAATCCAAAAATCCGAATACCGTAAATTCGGAAATTCAATAATCGAAAAAGCCAAAAATCCGAAATTCGGAAATCCGAAAATTAAAAAATAAGAAAGAACATTTGAAATAATAACTAACTAATAAATAACTATTCAATTATAGGTATTGGATTTTCCTTGACAACATGGCTGTTAGTGAAAGGAAATGCCAATACCTATAATTTAACAGTTATTTATTAGTTAGTTATTATTTTAAATGTTCTTTCTTATTTTTGAATTTCTGAATTCCGAATTTCTGAATTTCCGTTTTTCTGAATTATCTGATTTTTTACTTCCGAATTTCCAAATATCGAATTTCGGCATTTTTGAATTGCCGAATTCGCAAATTTTCAAATTTCGAATCCCAAAATTTTGAATGTCTGAATTTCTGAATGTCGAATTTTTCGAATACCCGAATTTCCGAAAAAATAAAAAAACAAACGGAACGAAAATGAAAATGAACAAATGCACAAATCTTAGGATATTGACTAGCTGGTTGTGTTTAAAGTTGTTTGTTGAAAAATATTATTCTTCTGCATATGGAATGCTGCATTCCATCCAAGACTCTCAGGATAAATAAGGTGAGGGCTGAGCTAGGGGGACAAGGGGTGTGCCTAACTCAGGTCAGTACTAATAATATATGCTGAGATAGTGGCCCTGAATGGAGATACCCCAACACCGAAACTTCAGAGCAGGACTTGCAGTCAGGGACACATGCTGGGCATTATATGGCTACCTGCTCCTCTTTCAGTCCTGGGATCACAGCCTCTAGTAGAGGAAAATCTTCCAGCACCAGATTCCTTTAGAGGCACTATGTGACCAACTGATAAACGATGCAAAGAAAGTGGATGCTGGAAGATGTGAAAAGATGTACCATTTCATTTAGTTATGAATCGAAATTCAGACATTTTCATTTGGAGATTTGGATGTATCCAAATCTCCGAATCACAATGATAGCGAATTTCAATGAATCTGAAGTAAATTATAACAGAACAGCAAATTAATTCATATTCATTTGGATGACAATATGCAATAGTTTGGGCCTTTTGCTAATGTTTGAAGTATTCAAAATAGTGTAACAGCATTATTATTATGCAGGCTTTATATAGCGCCAACAGTTTGCGTAGCACTTTTCAACATGAGGGCAGACAGTACAGTTACAATACAATTCAATACAGGAGGAATCAGGGGACCCTAAGGAAAGATCCAAATTGATTCAAATCCATTTAATTTTTACTTTGCATTAGCATTTTTAAATGTTATAAAAAAAATGCACTAAATATGAAATGGAAACATATTGCAATAAATGCAGTAAGGTATAAAAGTGAAACAAGATAATGATTCCTATTTATTGTATTTGGATTGGATGAAGGTGGATCCATCAGAATCTCTGAATCATAACATAACAAATGAATCCAAAATGAATTTAGTTACATTAATTTTTTCTGATGCATGTGACTCCAGTCAACATTGTCCATTCAGCTCATTCAGCTCATTCAGCTCATTCCATTCCTCTTGGACTAGCAGAGATGATTCAGAGTGTATAAGTAATATACCAAAATAATGAATTAACATGTTAAAACGCATATAGCCAATCTTCCAAAAATACAAATCGATTTTGAACAATACATATATGAAAGGAATCTGAATATGTGAAAGGTATTTCAAAAATGAATCATTAGAACATTATGAATGTTACAAAACTTAATGATTAACTGAACTAATGACTCTGAAACAAAAAACATTTTTTCACCGTGCACATCTCTACCACCCTTCACCATGCCCGCCAATTGCATGGTACTCATACTAAAACTGGCCATATATGGATCGAAAATTCAGCCAGTTCAGCAGGGACCTGCCACATTTCGATTTATCTATGGCTGTTCCCATTCAACAGAAGTTGCTCTAGTGGTTGACTCCTTCCGAACTGGACTGTCTGTATATTTGCACTCGATCAGGGCTTTCAGCCAATCTGCTGGGGTGCTGATCAGTGTATTCTGGCAGTGTTTAAGTCCTGCAGACAGAATTCAATAGTACAGCGGAGAGGATTCCCCCATTCACTTTTACTCTGTGGATGGGGGTATCGGTTTGTTTTTTTGATCAGCCAGCTTGCTGGCTGATCAAAAAAACAAAAAAGATCTATCTATGGCCAGCCTTAGTCCCCCCAAATCTGCCACTATGATGAAAAAGCTGGTTGGTTGTGTTTTTCCCTCTCAAACCAAATATATTAAATTCTCCACTATACTGAAGTAATCTTAGTGGTCCATTTAAAAAAAAGGATTTACTGGAAAATGTGTCAACGAATCTCTATGCCAAATTCACCTCTCTCACATTCACCCACATTAGCTTGGCATTTCATGCCCACATTCACACTATTCATAATAGAATGAATGGGCAACAACCAAATGGTGACAGCTGCTGAAAGTCAAATTTAAGTAAGCGGTATAAGCAGCTCTTAACCTAGCAGGTGAACTTACCACCCCGGATTCTGTGGTGCTGAAACTATGCTTTTTATACAAGTCAATATTTTTTGTACAAATAGAGCATACTAGAAAACGTCATCCTTTTCATTGTACCAATGAAAAATATATAGTAACAATGACAGATATTCTTTAAGCTGAGTTTTGGAAAGTGAAGATCTATTATCAACCTGAACATAACCTTATCAGCATCAGGGAGGCAGAGCGAGATTTCGCCAGAAGGCTCATTGGCAGTGTACCATGCAAAAGAGTTTGCAGACAAGGAAAAAAAAATGGATAAATTGTGACATCTGCTCCTGCATCTGCCAGTAACATTTATCCTTCATCACTTTGTCCGCTGTTTCCTTTTCTTTTCTTTTATTTATTTTCGTCAAGTTCCAGATTAAGAAGGTATTGAACAACGCAATAAATAGCAGCTTATGGAAAAGAGCTAACCATGCAGCCGAACAATTACTAAGAAGGTATTGCTTTTTCATTGTAATGTATATTAAAGATAAAATGTTAATAAGAATCTTTCTGACTGAATGTATAAGATATGCATAAGCAAGATCTATGGCCAGCACCTTTTATTTTTGCAGGTTTGTAATGCAACTGTGACTTTAAAGAATCCTCTTCTTAGTATTGGCTTGGCAATTGTTGCTGTTTAACAGAATTTCCAACTCAAAAAACTTCTACTGTACGTGTTACACACCAATTATACCTGAAAAAAATAATTACCCTCCATCTACTTTTTGCTATTTTTTATTTTATTTATCTTTTCTGAAGTCTGCAGGTCTGCCAATTGACAATACAGGGACCTCTTTTCTGCTTTTCCGCTGCTACTCTGGGCTGGATAGTCCTCACTAATGAGACAGAGACACTCTTTGCATCAGTACTCTTTGCCACCCATGATGCCCTGCCCTCACAGTATGTTCTCAGTCTTCTGGGTTAAGTGAAGCTGGGCATATCTAACCCAGAAGAATGAGGGAATCTTTTGGCAAAGAACAGGTACTGAGGGTGGCAACTCTAGGCTGAATGTAAGTATTGCAGCCAGAACTGCATTTTTTTAAATTGTCTGGATTGATATTTCAACAAAACAAAAAAAATAGATCAAAGCTGGGCTTTAGTTCTTCCTTTCTCTGGCTGGAACTAGACTACCTACCCATATAGTCAGACAGGGAATAGCAAGCTAGAGGCTAGAGGCTTGCTGCAAGCTATAGTAGCCCCCCCACCATCATGTAAGAGATAGCGGGGGCTACAATAGAACATACCAAAACACAATGCAACAAACATTTAAATGTGATGCTTGTGCCAGCCTGAAATTGATTAATGCAGAACTCCTGTTTTTGTGAAACTTGCCACTACTCATCCTGTAAGAGGTGTGCCACCTGTGCATGGAGTGGACGTTTGGACCGCCTGCAGTTGACAGCGCCAAAATAAAGATGAGTATTGCAGAGAAAGGTGCTTTTCTATTTTCAACACTGTTGGGATATAATTGACAGATACTGTTTATTAAAATATTATTTGAATCCAAAAAAAGTTGGGTAGAAGAGGATAATTTCTCCAATGAGCCAACCTGAGAACTCTGCTGCCTTGGGCAGTACCATATAATGTGAGCATGAGACACAGGACACTCACACTGCCTCCTGCTCCATTCAGCTGCATTCCTAAGCACACTTAACTCACACAAATTTCTATAGGGGCAAAGATTATCAGTAAAACTTGTAGGGGTTGAAATGTGTTGCCATTGTTTTTTTCAGTGGAAGAAATAGTTTCTCATCATTGATGTCAGCAGGAGGGATGGTGCCTTGTATCAGTGGGAGAAATAGTGTCCCAAAGGTCGGAAAAAGGCAAGCAAAGGGCCACATCCTGCCCACTGGCTGCAGTTTGGAGACCACTGCACTAGACTAATGTGAACATATTAAATGCCAATTGACATTATGAGAATCATACATATGGACCTGGATAGATGCTTACGGTTTGACTGTTTGATGATACTCCTCCAAGTGTGTTTCTCCTCTATAGGGGGTTACCTAAAATGGATAAAATCTATTAGCCTTTCCTCCATATTATCCCTATTATTGTCTTACTATTTCCTTAAAGCGGAGCTCCAGTCTCCTTAGCAATTTCTTAAAAAAAAACTCTCTTTACTTGTACAGTAACATTAGGATACTCTTACAAGTGTAATCATTCTTTTTGCTTATATTTATGTAATTACTCACAGGATCCCGGCAGGCAGGCAGCGGCCATTTATGATGTGGGCATCTGAAGCCCTCTCCTAATTGGTTCCGGGATTTCGTGCACCTCCCGATCTCGCGCATTTGCAGTAATGACATTGTTAAGGCAACCTGTCAATCCATACAGAAACCAGAAGGAAGGCACATACCGAAGTCTTGAAATACCGTGGGGTTTCACTATTAGGCTTTCCAAGAACTCCATGGGAAGGAGTCCAAGGAGTCCATGGGAATCACCTTATGACGAAATCTCCTAGGCGGCCGGGAATGAATGTGCCGTCTGAACACAGCTATAAAAATGTATTTAGAAAAAAAAAGGATATCCATTTATAAATTTACTGTGGGTAGGCTTTCTAATCTAAGCAACATGTAAAAATGCATGGAACACCGCTTTAATGTCCTCCGTGTGGATTATCATACTTTATATTGCTAGTGCAGTTGGTTACTCTGTTTACCTAGAATAATGGGACTGCTGGATGTAGAGACATGTCATGTATTTACTTTTTGTAAGCAATATTCTTTACTTACCTGGCTGTCATGTACTGTACCTCAGTTCTGTTTTTGTACCGTTGGAAAAATCTTAATAAAAACACTATTGTCATAAAAATAAAAACCAGTAGGCAGGAAACTCCTGTGAGTCAACCTCTTATGCTTGGTTTTACCATTAAATACATTCCTGACAGTCCTTCAGAAAATTGTTCATTGATACACTTGACTTCTCCTAAGTAACACTCTGTAGACTTGCAATACTTCATACTCCTCAAAATGTGAAGTATCTCATGCAGGGTGAGCCAGACAACAAACCTCATTTTTTGGTGGGAGATTGTTGGGGAGGTGACTTGTGTGAGTCTTTTCTAAAAAAAACAGTTAGGGCAATTCCTAGGGTTTGATTTATGATTGTAGGAACTGAGAATTCTTCTCACATTTTCCCAGATACATACTGCATTTTGTTGCATCATTGTCGCAGAGCTTTTATTGGGCAACATAACTGAGACAAAGGAATAGATTTATTTTCTGTCTTGAACTGCATTCATTCCAGTCCTTCACAAAAGTTTACATCTAGCTTTGGAAACGTCCTACAAGCAAAGGTGGCTTCCCTAAAAAAAAAGGTTATTTAAATTGATGAAAACAAAGGTGTCTGTGAAAAATAGGACATGGGTATGCAATTCCAAAAAGCTGAGAATAATCCAGAATTTTGAACGGAGAGATATATGGAAAAGACATACATAATTCTAACACTGTAACATGGAGATCAAAATGTTTTAACCAAGTCAATGTTTTCTCTAATTGACAGCATATATACCTAACATTGAGCTATATTAGAAGAGTCTGTATTAGGTTTTACTTACCAGTTTTGTAAAGGTTTATTTATTACAGGTACTCAAAATAAGCAGCGCTTTACATATACAGTATCTCACAAAAGTGAGTACATCCTTCACATTTTTGTAAATATTTTATTCTATCTTTTCATGTGACAACACTGAAGAAATGACACTTTGCTACAATGTAAAGTAGTGAGTGTACAGCTTGTATAATAGTGAAATTTGCTGTCCCCACAAAATAACTCAACACACAGCCATTAATGTCTAAACCGCTGGCAACAAAAGTGAGTACACCCCTAAGTGAAAATGTCCAAATTTGGCCCAAAGTGTTAATATTTTGTCTGGCCACCATTATTTTCCAGCACTGTCTTAACCCTCTTGGGCATGGTGTTCACCAGAGGTTCACAGGTTACCATTGGTGTCCTCTTCCACTCCTCCATGATGACATCATGGAGCGGGTGGATGTTAGAGACCTTGTGCTCCTCCATCTTCCATTTGAGGATGCCCCACAAATGCTCAATAGGGTTTAGGTCTGGAGACATGCTTGCCTAGTCCATCACCTTTTTCCTTAGCTTCTTTAGCAAGGCAGTGGTCATCTTGGAGGTATGCTTGGGGTCATTATCATGTTGGAATACTGCCCTGTGGCCCAGTCTCCGAAGGGATGGGACCATGCTCTGCTTCAGTATGTCACAGTACATGTTGGCATTCATTGTTTCCTCAATGAACTGTAGCTCCCCAGTGTCGACAGCACTCATACAGCCCCAGACCATGACACTCCCACCACTATGCTTGACTGTAGGCAAGACACACTTGTCTTTGTACTCCTCACATGGTACCCACCACACACGCTTGACACCATCTGAACCAAATAAATTTATCTTGGTCTCATCAAACCACAGGACATGGTTCCAGTAATCCATGTCCTTAATCTGCTTGTCTTCAGCAAACTGTTTGCGGACTTTCTTGTGCATCATCTTTAGAAGAGGCCAGTGTGCGGCATATGGTCTGAGCACTGACAGGCTGACCCCCCACCCCTTCAACCTCTGCAACAATGCTGGCAGCACTCATACTTCTATTTCGCAAAGACAACCTCTGGTTTTGATGCTGAGCATGCACACTCAACTCCTTTGGTCGACCATGGCGAGGCCTGTTCTCAGTGGAACCTGGTACCCACCACACACGCTTGACACCATCTGAACCAAATAAGTTTATCTTGGTCTCATTAGAACACAGGACATGGTTCTAGTAATCCATGTCCTTAGTCTGCTTGAGAAACTGTTTGCAGGCTTTCTTTTTTTTTTCCATAAACGATTTATTAGGTTTTCATCGATCATACAGTTATCTTGTACATTATACAAATTTGACAGTAGCGAGTATAGAGTCTAGCACTACATAAGCTCTAGTTACATACATTTATATGCAGTGTTACAATCATTACATCAGATTCCTTACGGCTGTGGGCTCTCGTTGTCGAGAGGTAAGTGTGAGCTTCAGTCCAGTGAGAGACTACTATTCTTAAGGCATAGTTACCCCCAGTGACCTTCCGAGGCCGGGGCATCAATCGCAGTTGGATTCGTACGTTTGGAGTTACGAGGGTCGCCAGGTGTGGTGTGCCACTGTCTTCACATGGTTCGAAGTCAGGTCGTACCAAGTTGACCCCGGCAGCCCATAAGCTAAGTGTGGGGAGGGGTAGTGGAGTGAGGGTCAGCACGATCTGAGATATGAGCGATGACAGTTT
>BLSH010416267.1:1552121-1575217 GCA_018402905.1 Glandirana rugosa | reverse complement strand
AATCGGCGTTTATTGATTGGTTTGCGCAAAAGTGGCCGCGTTTACGGATGATGAGAATTCATTTCTGGGGTTTTTATTTTTTTTTAATTTTTACTAGTAATGGCGGCGATCTGCGATTTTTAGCGGTACTGCGATACTTCAGCGGACATGTCGGAACATTTTGACACTTTTTTGGGACCATTGGCATTTATACAGCGATCAGTGCTATAAAAATGCACTGATTACTGTGTAAATGCCATTGGCAGTGAAGGGGTTAACCTGCAGGGGGCGCTCTAAGGGTTAACTATGTTCCCTGGGCGTGTTCTAACTGTGGGGGGACTGCCCTAGCTGGGGAAGGGAAGCGATCACAGCTTCCGTGTAGAGGAAGGCTGTGATCACAGCCCTTCCCCCCTCACAGAACGGAGGTCCGTGTTTACTTACATGGACCTCCGTTCTTTCACTCCGGGGGGGGCATCGCGGGTGGCCGGCGGAGATCGAATCCGCTGCACCCGCTCCCTGGCCCTCCCCGGACACGGTGAGCGCGCGCGCGCCCACTGGGCTCGATCTTGCGGCCGCCGTGAAGGCCATCCGTGCTATCGAGCCATACTGTCGCCGTCAATTGCCGATCAGCTGTCGGCAAGTGGTTAAAGAGGCGGCCGATCGCCGCACAGAGACAGTGTCTAAAGCACTATTCTTGTTGGCTGGGTCAGCCATGCCGCCGGCGCCAGCAACTGTTATGGTGGCACAGTCTCTTCGCGAGCACGCTGCCACACTGCGCACTAGTTTGTCTAGTGAATGTGCACAGGCTGAGGTACAGCGGATGCAACATTTGAAAGAAAGTCTCCGCTACATATGCCATGCGGCTTTGGATCTTCTCCCCATATTGTCAAAAATTTCTGTTTTTTCAATTGTCATCAGGCGGGTGCTGTGGCTCCGCTCTTGGTCGGGCGACCAGGCTTCAAAGAAAGCTCTGGCAGACCTGCCCTTTCAGGGAGGGCGTCTGTTTGGCCCACAGTTGGATAAGATTATTAAGGATTTCACGGGAAGGAAGAGTACTTTCCTTCCAGAGCCGAAGCGACGAGATCGTCGTCGTAGGCAGGGTCCTGTCTCTTCTGGTCAGAAGAAGTTTTTTCGGGCGCCCGGCCCAGCAGGTAAGGCCGGGAAGGCGTTCACAGGCCACAGCAAAAGGCCCTGGCAGTGTAGGCCCGAAAAAGCGGAGGACAAGCCTGCCTCCGCATGATGGGTGGCCCCCACCCGCCTCACGGGTGGGGGGCCGGTTTCTGGGGGTTGCAAGCAGCTCTCTGCCCCCAGAAAAGTACTTCCCCTCAAACGTGAGGCTTCTGCAGAAGTGTCAGGAGGCGCCAGTCAGGCGCTCAGCAGACAGAAGTCATCTTGAACGCCGGCTTGCCGGCTGGAGTACCTGGGTCTGATTCCGGACACGGTACAGGCTGGGGTGTTCCTAACACCGAGCAAGCTTCTAATGCTTTCGGCAGGGCGAACCCTGTGATCGCGCCAGTGGTTCTCCTTACGGTTCTGTATACGGGTGTTGGGGCTCAGGAGGTCGACTTGCGAAGTGATACCTTACGCCCAGAACACTCGGCTCCTGCGGAAGGCAATTTAGTCGCGGGGGACAAATCTCCTCTATCCCTGGACAGGCCGATCAGGTCGGAGTGTCAGTCCCGGGAACCCTTGGTTTGGGGGATTCAGGTTCCGGCCCTAAAGGGGGGGAGAAGTTTTCTTCCCCTCAATTGGTCGATGTAGGTACCGGAACTGAGAGTGATCAAGCTCTGCCTGTCCCGTGGGACAGTAGGGCTGCTCCGCCTGGTTCTGGTTCAGTCGGTCAATGCCACGGAGGTGGCGTACGTAAGCCATCAGGGTGGAACAAGAAGCGCAGCAACAGCCGCGGAGGCGGCTCTGATCCTTCAGGGGGCAGTGTTTCACAGGCCTCGAGGGCAGTATCGGCTGCTGTGCGTTTTTCCTCCTCTAAAGGCTCTACCACGGGTCGTACGCGGTGTAGAGGCGGAGGAAATCCCGACAATAAGGGTAGCTCCGGCTTGCGTGGCAGAGGTTCCGTGGCGGCTTCCGCTTCACGGGGACCTGCTGTTGCAGGGGCCCATCTTGCACCTTGCTTTACCCTCGCTGGTTTTGACGGCTTGGCTATTGAGTCTCAGGTATTGAGGGATAGGGGTGTCTCGGACTCCGTAATCCCGACTATGATGAAAGCACGTAAGAGTTCCTCACATAAGATTTATCATAGGACCTGGAAGGCCTACATTACCTGGTGCGAGGCAGGCGGTTGGAACCCCCGCTCTTATAGAGTATCCAGAGTACTGGCATTTTTACAGCAAGGTCTGGACAAGAACCTGGCGTTAAGTACGCTTAAGGGGCAGATTTCGGCCCTGGCGGTTCTTCTTCAACGACCTTGGCGTCTCATTCATTGATCCGTACATTTGTACAGGGGGTACGTCATGTGGCTCCTCGGATACGGTCGCCTTTGGCACCGTGGGATTTGAATCTGGTGCTTTCTGTGTTGCAGAAACCGCCATATGAAAGGATTAGGGACATTCCCTTACAGTTGTTGTCGCAGAAGGTGGCCTTTCTGGTAGCTATCACATCCACCAGGCGGGTGTCGGAGTTAGCAGCATTATCCTGCAAGTCACCTTACTTGGTCCTCCATAAGGACAAGGCAGTTTTGCGACCTTCCCCTTCGTTTCTTCCGAAGGTGGTTTCTTCCTTTCATTTAAATGAGGATATTGTTCTCCCCTCATTGTGCCCGCACCCATCACATCCCAAAGAAGTTGAGCTGCATTCTTTGGATGTGGTGAGGGCCTTGCGGGTGTATTTAAGTTCTACAGCTTCCTTTCGGAAGTCTGATTCTTTATTTTTGCTGACGGAAGGGTCGCGCAAAGGTATGGCGGCCTCGTCAGCTACCGTGTCTCGTTGGATACGGAAGACCGTGACTCATGCATATGAGATTCGGGGTAAGGTTCCCCCGTTTCCAGTCACGGCTTATTCCACCAGGGCAGTTAGTACGTCCTGGGCGTTTAGACACCAAGCCTCGGTGTCTCAGGTGTGCAAGGCAGCTACTTGGGCCTCAGTGCACACGTTTACTAAGTTTTACAAAATTGATGTTGCAGCATCCTCGGATGCTGCTTTTGGCCACAAGGTATTACAAGCGGCAGTATAGGCGTGGTTAGCGCCGCCTGAGAGGGCGTTTTTCTGTTGGGTACAGTTGTTATTATTTGCCCACCCCTCTTGATTGGCACAGCTTTGGGATGTCCCCATGTGTCATAAGAAGGCTGCGTCTGTCAGTGAACGGAAGAGAAAAATGGATTTTTTGTATAACTTACCGTAAAATCCTTTTCTCTGAGTTCACTGACAGATGCAGCACCCACCCCTCTGCGTTGGTTTTGTACGGCTTGTTACGAACTGATGTGCTATACAGAGCAGGGGGTTTATATGCTAAGGTGAGGACGGCCCCCTAGGAGGGGCCAACCTACACTTTTGTTTGTTTTGCCTAGGCTACTCCTAGTAGGATGAGCATAACCCCATGTGTCATAAGAAGGCTGCGTCTGTCAGTGAACTCAGAGAAAAGGATTTTACAGTAAGTTATACAAAAAATCCCTTTATTCTATCCAAACTGAAAAATAGTTTTGCCCATAGTTCTACTTTAAAAAAATACATTTTAACATTAATGTGAATGTACAATATATATATAAAGCGGCGTAAATTGACGGCTCCATAAAAGTACCTGCAATCTACTGCATATCTTCTGGTCCTGCTCCAAACTGGGGAGTTTCTGGCAAGAGGTCAGAAAAATCACCCAAAAATTCACCAACTATAAAGTCCCTGAAGACCTGGCCTTCTTCTTATTACACGCCTCTAAAATACCCACCAAAATTTACAAAAAATCCATACTCCGATACCTACTTAATGCCAAATTGTGCATCCCCCTCACCTGGAAACAGGCACAACCTTCATCAGTTGGGTTGTGGCTCAGAAAGGTTGAGTAGTTGAACCGGATGGAGGATCTTGTGTTGACAGCACAACAGAAATGAGAGTTCTATATGAAAACCTGGGTTCTATGGAATATGTTTATCTATTCAGAGGAAGGACAGGCTCTCATGGATGTGGGGCCTCCTGGCTGATCAATTGACCAGCCCTCCACATTACCCCTCTCCCCTACCCCCCTCTTTTTTCCCTTTCTTTCTTCCTTACTCTCTTCTCTTTTCTTGTCTTTCCCTTGCATTCATACACTAAGTAGTTTTCTATTCCACGAGGCTGTCCCATTTTGGGATTGCTGCCCAGTACTCCTACATTGCAGTTCAGGTCATTACACACAGAGATCGCCCCCTCTAACCCTCTTTTTGAATTCAATATGGCATCGCTGTTGATCCCTGATACGCTTTCACTGTTGATGGACCACTTTGATCTCCTCCCTGTTTCTGATACTAGTACATTGTGTCAGGAAAGTGTTTATGTTGGTCCTTTCTTGTACTGTAATTTACCCTTTTTTTATTTACTTGGAAATTGTCATCGCTTAAATAAAAAAATTGAAAAGTACCTGTAATAAATAAAATAAATAATAAATAAAAAAAATATTGCTTTTTTAATCCTGACCATATTAAATAGAAAATGAAAATGTACACAAAAGCATTACACATTCCCTTTAAATACCAGATTTTTTGTTGTCCTTGCAGCTAACATTACAGCGCTAGAAAATAAATGCTAGAAACATGTCTATGGCTGTATTTATTTGGTGATGAAGCTATGTTATTGGATAAAAAAATAAATGTCTTAAACAATATTGAACAATAAAAAATGCGGCATTCTGTGTTTTCCCAGAGATGTTGGACATTCTGAGAAGAGATTTCCCCAGTCAGCACATGACAAACGTGTTATCATCACTTCAGTGTCACATTCTTCTAGATGGAGAGTCTGGCGGTATCGCTCCTACAATCTGCTTCCCTGACAACTTTTTATTTTGCCGGAGAATATTGCCGTCAACAAGATAATTTATTCTTAAGGCTAACTACATACACAGTGACAAATCCTTAGTTTAAACAGCATACTGTAAGTCAACTCTATTTCATTTAAATGTTTTGTATTTTTTTTATGTTAAAGTAACTCTTTCCATGCAGGGCAAAGTAAAGGGGTCTCCCTAGCTGCACATTTTCATCCTGTCTTTATACTCTTGGCGCCCCATGCAGCTGAATGCAAAGAGCAAAAGGAAAAACCTGGTACTTGGAGATAAGGGTGAGTATATGCTTCACTCCCTCTGCTCTGGTGGCGATGGATTTCAATTTCTGGTAGATAGCGGAGAACGAAAGCACTTGATAATTTCCTTAAATCTCTTGAGTTGGTAAAATATTGGTTGTTGAATTCCTGCTGGCATGCTCCCTGCACAGCTCTTCACTGGGAAGATCAGTGCACTGCTGTTTCTCTGCTCCCTGCTCTAGACAGGATGCAAAGAAACAGCAGAACACTGGTCTACCACTTTACATTTCAGTTGTGGCTGGAGTGCTCATAGAAACATTACTAGTAGAATATTGCTAACATCTCCTTCTGAAAATGCTAGTCATGCTAATCCATTAGAATACATAATTTTTGGATCACTGACCAGAAACAAGCATGCAGATCAGGAGTTCTATCTCTAGTTGGAATGTTTGTTTCAGGTCAGTGACTCTGAAAGTGCTGCAGCCAGTACAACCAGGCAACTAACATTTTCAGAAGGCTAGAAATTGCAACCTCCTAATTCTCTCAGTACAGGTTTACTTTAATTGTTAAACAGGACACAAATCTAGATTGACCTGAGATTAAACCACTTTTGACTAGATTTTCTCATATTTAGTTTGTTTATAAATGTCCACCCTTTTCTCCTCGGCTCTTACGTTTGCGGTTGGATAGGATTGCCCCTTCATTTTGTACTGTGAAAGTTTTCTCTGTCTCTGAGATACAATAAACATTCCCTGGGGACAAGAATGACAATTCCTGGGATGCATTTTCACATGGGTGAGCAACTGTAGTTTCTGGTAAACCAGATTGCAGAGAACAAGGGAATTTGTACAGTCTTAAAGTTTTTTTTAGATATGCAGGTAAAAGAGATCAATTTAATGTAAATAATTCTATCAAAGTACGTTTAAGTGGTACAAATCAAATGTTTGTGCATTGATTCTAATTACATATGTACATAGGGCATATGTGGATGTATCAACCGCAAGGCAACCTAGACAGGAGGCTAGGATCAGCAAAATATCAAGGGACAAGCTACAACCTTCATGCTCCTGCAGTAAACCAAGGGGAATTGGTTAAAACTGTGTATCTGCCTGTCACTTCATAAAGGTGACCGCACTTGTAGGCAGGTGGTGTCTGATGGGGAAAGGCCATGCCAATGCAGACATTGCAGAGGGGGTAGCTTCTGTGTCCCCACTGTAGTACTTATCAATGCCAATCAAATGGATGAAGGGGGAAAGTAAAGCAACTACCTTGCCTAGGGCACTCATGTTTATTGATCAGAGTGCAGTGCTGCGTCAATGCTGTATCGTATATGATCCATTCACTGTAATACTGTAACATTGTATATGTGATGTATAGGTCCCTTGTTTGTACAACCAAGCTCATGTTTTTTTACCATTTTAATTTGCACCTATTTATGGAAATGTAAAATAAATTTTGATATTTGAATTAAATAAAAAAAAGCATCTTTTTACAAGAACCGCAGTTTGTACTATTATTGCTGCCAATAAACCCTTCACAGGGGGAACCTCCTATTGCACAGTGATTGTCCTTTACTTCTTCTATGCAAGCCTATGGCCAATCCATTGAAATTTAATGTAATACAAAATGACTGTAAGCTAAACATCGCAATCATAACACAAAATATGCACTTACTGAAAATACGAAATACTTTCTTACTAAACAGTTGGTAGAAAGAAATGCAAACAATGAAGAATTGTGCTATGATCATGTATTGGCAGTCAGTGGGGAAATGCCCTTGAAAATCAGTGTAATGGCCTCTTATATTGATGGTCAGTGTCAACTATGTACAGTAGAAATGCGAACGTTTACATTGGTAGCCAATGCAAAAGTGCCTTCTCACATGGGTACTACTTACATTGGTGGTGACTGTGGAAGTGCCCCTTTACACTGGAAAAGTATTCCATACATTGGTGGTCAGTGATGAAGTATTCTCTTAGACCAGTGGTCTCCAAACTGCGGCCCTTTGCTTGCCTTTATCCGGCCCTTGAGGCAATATTTCTGCCACTGACACAAACAATGGGGCATCATTCCTGCCACTGATACTAACAATGGGGCATTATTCTTTCCACTGACACCAATGATGGGTTATAATTCCTTCCACTAACAACAAAAATGGGGCACTATTCCTCCTACTGACACCACCTATTTTTCCTCAGAATACCAAAGATCAGACATTGTTTACTCCCACTGGGTACAGTCCAGCCCCCCTAAAGTCTGAAGGACAATAAACTGGCCCTTTTGTTAGAAAGTTTGGAGACCCCTGCCTTAGACTAATTGTATATCTAGTTCCCACTGATGGTACATAAGTGCCCACTTACCTTGATGGTGGGTAAAAAAATTGACTCTCTGACATGGTTGTCATTGATGTACCCCCTACATTAGTGGTACTTACAATGGAGATGAGTGAAGAAGTGGCCCCTTATGTTGGTTGTCAAAGTAGAAGTGCTCCCTTACAGTGGATCTTAGTGGAGAGCTGCTTCTTTGCATTGTGCCCCTCTTACTTTAGTGGTCAGTGTAGGGCTTCCTTACATCGTTAGTCAATGTAGTATTCTCTTTCATTGTCGGTCAGTGGAGAAGTGCCCACTTATGTTAGAGTTCAGTGAACAATTGTCCTCTTAACATACTATGTAATACGTACACTGCTGATTAGTGGAAACTGGCCCCCTTACACTGGTGGTTAGTTTTTTTTTTAATTTCTATGTGTAGCGCCCTTCTAGTATGGGTACTAGTGAGTGTATAGAGTTTTTTTCTCTCTCTGCTTAACAGGAGAGCAGATGGGCAAATTTATATGCTATCTGCTTATCAGAGAGCCTTGATTTGAGTAAGGTCTGCTCAGTGTGCTCTGGTGCTGATTTATGTGGTCTGGAGAGTTTTACACTGTTCAATTGTATGTTTTCCTATTGGGCAGTGTGAGAAGAACCCAGCCAGTGACAGCAGGTGTATTTGAGGGTGGTTCTGACCAACTAGCAGGGGAGTGGCCCCTCTGCATCTTGGGTGAACACCTTCATATAAAAGGGAGCACATGGGCTCTAGGTCAGGAGTTCCAGCCCACCCAGACCTCAGGGGTGGAGGCGTGTGTTCAGCTCCTGGCTGCTAGGCCGGATGACCTATCCAGGAGGCTGTGGATGCTGGGCCTGGTCGAGGCCTAGCTGAAGTTGCTGAAGCTGCAGCCCAGAGTTCTTTAGAAGCTGACAGAGGGGAACGTCCTTGGATCCTGTCTGGTATCACAGGGGCAAAGTGTTGCTTGGAAGTTGGAAGGAGGCTACTGCCTGTCCCAGGACATGGTGTGAGTACAGACCCGTGAAGGGATCCCTGAGACTAGAATTCCCCTCCTGCTCCTCATAGTCAGCTAAACTGGGTGTGTAAGCTAGAAAGGAGACACTGGGGAGTGTCTTGAAGAACAGAGTCCGGCTTATCATGTACTGCTTAAAAAGGGACTTGTTTCACTAGGATCAGTTTGTTAAAGTGTCACTGGAGTCAGCCTGCTACTTGCTTTACTGGAATCAGCCTGCTACCTGCATTACTGAGATCAGTCTGCTATGTAATACCACTGACAGTCTTCTGTGTCACTGAAGTCAGCCTGCTACTTGCTTTACTTGAATCAGCCTGCTACTTGCATTACTGAGATCAGTCTGCTATGTAGTACCACTGACAGTCTTCTGTGTCACTGAAGTCAGCCTGCTACTTGCTTTACTTGAACCAGCCTGCTACCTGCATTACTGAGATCAGACTGCTATGTAGTACCACTGACAGTCTGCTGTACAGAGATAGGGAAAATTTGTCCTCATCTGAAGTCAGTTAACTTGGAGTATCCCATACCTTTCCTTCTCCTATCCAAGTTCTACAATAAAGCATCAAAAATTCATCCCCTAGACTGGTCAGTGGAAAACGAGCAGGATTGTGTGTGTGCATCTGACAGTGTGAAAATCCACGGTGACTGGCTACAGGATAATCAGAGGGAGGCCCGGGCCAAATATATCTAAATCAGCAGCTCCTTCGGGGGTACCGCTACATATGTATAAAGCATGAATTGCTTTTCCTTGATGTGACTCTTTAAATGTCCCATGGGCACCTGCTTTATGCATAGAAATTTCGTTTTCTGGACTAAGTTTTGCCTCTGTCTTTGCACATAAGCCATGTGTTTATTATTCTTTTTTGTAAGATTTTTTTTGTCCTTTTCTTGTTTTTTTTATATTTTGTTTTTTTTTTAGTCTGAAAATCATGCACAATAGCATACACAACACTATTAACGATCTCTCACATCTGCTCATACTAAGATGACTATAAGTATATCAAGACGAGTAAAAAAAAAAAAAAAAGTCACAACAGCAGTATACAAAAACCAGTTGCATGTGTTAGGGTTAATTTAGGGACCTGGACACAGAGTAGCAAGTCTTAGGTAGATGTAACACCTGTATCCCATATTTTTTCAAAGGCCTGTGGCTTTTTCCTTGAGTTCATAAGTAGATTTGTTTGTACAGCAGTAGAATATTACTTATCTTTTTTTTTTTCAAGCATCACTAGTGGGAGGGGAGAATTCTCTCCATGTTAGGAGGATTGAATTCCTAGCATAAAAGTAAAGTATGCATAATAGTACTTAGCATATTTAGAAATTTGTAGGTCTGCAATAATATCTAAGAGGCAGTTGTAGTAGCTGGGAAGTTCAAGGGCTGAGGGGATAAAGTCATTGACCTTTAGAATTCTTGGACATATTGACAGGTCCAGAAACAGGGGGAAAAAAATCAACAGTCTCTCCACATCCTCGAAAGCATAGTGTGGAGGAGAAAATAGCCAGTTTATTAAGTTTAGCAAGTGCATAGTTGGCATGCTGGAACATTTTCATTTTTATCGCTCTGGAGGAAATCTCTGAGCCTTTGTATGTCTTCAAATATCGACGGTTCATTTTGTGCGCCATCACAAGAGATGCTCCATGCTCCATGGGTCCTACTCTGCTGGCTGATGTTGGTGACACAATCAGATCAATACTCCCAATCCTCACAGACACTGCAATCCTTACTGTTTGTATCAGGGGTGGGTGGCTCTTACAACTCCACCCTTGGAATGTAAGTGACATACCCCTTCAATTCATTTTGTGATTATGGACACTGTCAGGAAGATGTTTCTATGTCAGCACCCTATGGATCTTGGGAACAAAATGTTAATTTGTAAGTCAGGATTATGCCAGTTGATTGCATGGTTCAGAACTCAGCAGAGAAAACTAAATGCTGATTATATGGTAATAATGTCCCTCAAGTGCTTTGTGATCGCAAAACAAATATACACAGAGACCTTGAGGAAACAACCTTGAATCTCCTACTTCCCACTGACTCTTACAAAAGAGAGACAGACTGCCAGAGACCACTATTATCTAGGCAGTCACCGAACAACTGTCATATTTGTCCAAATGTTTAAGATCAAAGCTATTGCAGAAACAGAACAATGTTATAACTCACTAGGACATCTGCCTAACAACTTGGGCAGATTGTAAAATGGCAGTAATTATGGGACAACCAAATATATTCCAAGACATTAATCATGCATCATGGGGCTGAAATGTGCGCTTCACTAAAATATTACAATTTAAAATACTCACCAACGTAACAAGAAGCAGCACAAACTCTATGAGCAGCTGGGAAAATTATGTATATGAATTCAGTGCAGCACTAAAATAGGCCAGTTAATTGCAAAAAATCCATTGTGGACTTTAAATGCATTTTATATTTGCTTTTTGTTGATGTATATTTTATACTATTGTCAGTCATAAAGATGTTAAATGTATGTAAAAATCACTGTAGAAATATTTTTGTTAGTATACATAGTCTAAATTAAATTTTGTTTTTATAGCTCAACTCCAGGCAGATATAAATATATATGCATTGTGACAGGGCAGTTAGCTGGGATGGGGAATGTCGCCCAGGATTTTCACACAGACAGGTTGAGAGGCTCCAGCAAGATTGCTTAACGTGGATGTAAACCCAATTCATGAAATTTGAACTGGGAACATACAGTATCTCACAAAAGTGAGTACATCTCTCACATTTTTGTAATTATTTTATTATACCTTTTCATGTAACAACACTGAAGAAATGACACTTTGCTACAATGTAAAGTAGTGATGTACAGCTTGTATAACAGTGTAAAATTGCTGTATCCTCAAAATAACTCAACACACAGCCATTAATATCTAAGCCGCTGGCAACAAAAGTGAGTACACCCCTAAGTGAAAATGTCCAAATTGGACTCAATTAGCCATTTTCCCTCCTCTGTGTCATGTGACTCGTTAGTGTTACAAGCTCTCAAGTGTGAATGGAGAGCAGATGTGTTAAATTTGGTGTTAACGCTCTCACTCTCTCATACTAGTCACTGGAAGGTCAACATGGCACCTCATGGCAAAGAACTCTCTGACGATCTGAAAAAAAGCATTGTTGCTCTACATAAAGATGGCCTAGGATATAAGAAGATTGCAAGACCCTGAAACTGAGCTGCAGCACAGTGGCCAAGACCATACAGCGGTTTAACAGACAGGTTCCACGCAGAACAGGCCTCGCCATGGTCGACCAAAGAAGTTGAGTGCAGGTGCTCTGCATCATATCCAGAGATTGTCTTTGGGAAATAGATGTATAAGTGCTGCCAGCATTGCTGGTGGGGGGTCAGCCTGTCCCTGTCAGTGCTCAGACCATACGTCACACTCTGCATCATATTGGTCTGTATGTCTGTCGTCCCAGAAGGAAGCCTCTTCTAAAGACGATGCACAAGAAAGCCCACAAACAGTTTGCTAAAGACAAGCAGACTAAGGACATGGATTACTGGAACCATGTCCTGTGGTCTGATGAGACCAAGATAAACGTATTTGGTTCAGAAGGTGTCAAGCGTGTGTGGCAGCAACCAGGGGAGGAATACAAAGACAAGTATGTCTTGCCTACAGTCAAGCATAGTGGTGGGAGTGTCATGGTCTGGGGCTGCATGAGTGCGGCCAGCACTGGGGAGCAACAGTTCATTGAGGGAACCATGAATGCCATCATGTACTGTAACATACTGAAGCAGAGCATGATCCCCTCCCTTCAGAGGCTGGGCCGCAGGGCAGTATTTCAACATGATAATGACCCGAAATACACCTCTTAGATGAACACTGCCTTGCTAAAGAAGCTGAGGGTAAAGGTGATGGACTGGCCAAACATGTCTCCAGACCTAAACCCTATTGAGCATCTGTGGGGCATCCTCAAACAGAAGGTGGAGGAACGCAAGGTCTCTAACATCCACCAGCTCCGTGATGTCGTCATAGAGAAGTGGAAGTGGACTCCAGTGGCAACCTGTGAAGCTCTGGTGAACTCCATGCCTAAGAGGGTTAAGGCTGTGCCCACTTTGGACATTTTCACTTAGGGTTGTACTCACTTTTGTTGTCAGCGGTTTAGACATTAATGGCTGTGTGTTGAGGTATTTTGAGGGGACAGAGAATTTACACGGTTATACAAGCGGTACACTCACTACTTTACATTGTAGCAAAGAGTCATTTCTTCAGTGTTTTCACATGAAAAGATAGAATAAAATATTTACAAAAATGTGAGGGTTGTTCTCACTTTTGTGAGATACTGTATATCCACAGTGTTTTCTTATCTTCAAAGTACTAAGTCCTGTGTCTTTCTCTTGCTCCATTCTTCTGTTATCAGCCTGATCATTTCTGATAAGTTCTCTGTCAACTGAGATAAACCAGGCTGAATTTTATGTAGGGGAGGTTGCTATAAATAGATTAGCAGATAGTTTGCTGTGTCACAGGACAGCTCTGAGAGTCTCTGTCTATGTGGAGTGGGTGTATGCCTTTTCTCCAATCAGCTGTCTTGGCTGTATGCCCAAACTTCCCACTCAGTGCTGAACAGAAAGAGAAAACCTCTATCATGATATGAACTTTGTAAAGTATATAAAAAGCTGAAGAAATTGTTAGGACTGCCAGGAACCCCAACCGTCACTCCGGTTTCCTGACCAGTAGTCTTGTTATCCGGGTATCAGGTGGAGGAAGGTTGTGATCCTGCAGCCAGAATTCTGGGACCTCTATGGTAAGTGCAAACAGACCAAATCAAGGAACAAAAAATAAATGATTCACGGTTAGTAGAGGGAGTGGTCAGGAGCTAAGGGTGACCCAATGTCCGTCCCGTAGCAAATCCCGGCAGAGACCCAAGGGGTAAACCAGAGATGGCGTCAGGGACAGGCAAGGTTCGGCAACAATTGGTCAACGTAGTACAAAAGGGCAATTCAAAGGCGTAGTCAGGAACAAGCAAAGTTAGTAACAAGCAAACAAACTGGTATAATAACAAGCAGGAACTGGAACCTATACTAGGGCAGAGACAGGAAGGGGAAGTGAGGATTTGTAGGGTACTAAATGAGGAGACTACCTACAGCTGGCCACTGGGTATAGCCAGAGTCCAAAAGCATGAAACAGAAGAAACCCAGGGCTCTACCAAAATAGAGTGGCTCAGAAGTAGGAAACCCAACCCCAGAACTTCAGGTCCCAGGATCGATTCCAGGTGACAGAAAGCAAATAAAACTTATGTAGGGAGATTTGTTTAATCTCTGTGTATCATCTGTGGCTGTTCACTTCACTGGGTTTATGTGAGGGTTTACATCCACTTTAATTTGGGGGAGACTGTTTTATCAGATTTGTAAAATTCAGTTGGAAACCTGGAGCCTGTACATTTTGCAGCAGTCTGGGTGGGAGGAAGTCTCCAATCCTGGGACCAGGAATTAGGATTAGCCAGGAAACTGATTGTGCAGGTGTGTCTGGGTCTTTTAGTAGAGACAGGACCAAGGTTCTGGACTTCACCCTCCCGAGGAGTCATGGTGTGCAAGGGTGAAGCATGCATGTCTGCACGGTACAATTTGTCAGAGCAGATGGAGGGCCTAAGCCTGTGGGCAAGGAAGCTGGAAAAGAGAGTAACAGCAGAGACACAGAGTGTGTACCAAACAAGGACAATGTTACAGGGTCAAGAGTACTGAGGCCAAAGCCAGAGCAGCAGTGCTAACCAGAGAGCCAGGTGGCTTGGTATCTTTCTTTTGTAATTACATTATTGCTGTGTAGTTGAAACCCCTGCGTGGGAATCCTGGATGTACTGTGTTTTTCTTTTCCTTTAATAAAAGCGGGTCTACAAGCCCTTAAACAGTACTACTGGCCTGGCTTATATTTGATTCCATTATACCGCAATGCTAAGACGGAAGTAAAATAAGAAGCTATATTTGCTGCAATTATGCTATATGCTGGGTGTCCAGCGTGCCCCTGTGCCTTTGAGTAAGGGTGGGCTCCCTCCAGGCTCACCTGCCCTCTATGTATCCATTATAATGCATGTGCTTCTACTATGGAGGCGCTCAGAAATATATAGAGTTAGGACTGCAGATAATACAGGGGTGCCGTGAAGTGGCTCTGCAGCTTATATTTGCTAATTTGTGCAAAATAAACCTCTGTTTTTGATGCAAATTGTTAGGATAATTTGGTTAGTTGCAGGCTGGTTGGTAAGTTGAGCTGGGAACGTTCTTTGGCTTTGTTTGGGAAGTAAAACAAGAAGCTAGTAAGTTGCATTGCAGTGCTCATGTGTTAACAAGGGACATGCTGATAGGAGGAGAGAGCAGTGTGATAGAGAGCTAAGCTCATCGGTCTGCTGCTTCACATTGCACTATCCAGTTGTAGACAGGGTTGTGCTGTATGGCAGAGCTATGTAAATGTAAAAATGGACAGAAACACACATTCCTTTGGAAGGTATAAGAGCTCCCTTATATTTCATCTCTGTGTTTAGTTGTTTGTCTGGAGTTCAGCATTAAATGGCGATGATGGTGATTATAAGGATGATGATAAGCCTTATTAAATATCCACTCCAGAGAAATATTGCCTCTATGAATGAAAAACAATCCATGAATGGAGGACAGGCGAATGATAATACCCTTTGTGCTGATTTTTCTTTTTTCTTTTAATGTGTAAGTTCACCTTTTCACCAAAAATGAATTTATTGCCCATCCAGCTGAGGAAGGGATGGAATGGAGTTTGGATGGAGGAGCAACCAAGACAGCTTTTGACATTAGCATTGTCAATCTGAGGAAGAGGTAGTGTTAGATGCCCTAGCAGATTTAGATTGACGTGACTAACAAATTAAAATGGACTTGATTACCAAATTGTTAGGCATTTACAGCAACATTTTTTTCTTTCTTTTAGGATAAGGTATTACATTAATGAATAAAATCTGATCATTGTATGTAGTCTTGTCAGTGTTAAATGGTTTGTCTCAACCATGATAATTTTGCTGGACAGTTTGGTCTGTTGAAAAATAACAGACTTCCTTGCTGGATCATCAGGTGAAAATATAAGGGAAAAAAAAAAACAAAAAATAAAAGCTAATGCAGCCAGGCTGCATTATATTATATTTTTGTTTTGGGGGTTTAATAACATTTTCAATAAAATAAAGACGCAGTGTTAATATTGTTTCATTTCATCGCCAGTCTATTAATTGGCCTAAAGCCAGTCTCAGTTTTACATAAGGCCTTTAAACTACCACGCAGGAAGCATAGAGGTGACAAAGACGACATTGTGGGAATATGTATAAAAATGAAAAATAATAATTGTATTCCATTTATGTCAGAGGAGTTGTTAACTCTACAAAGACATACAGCAATGTACTTTGTTCATGTTTCTGTGTCCTTGTGTGTGCTATATATTTCCATGATATACAGTGTATGGAGCAATAAAGATATCAGGCCTGAAAGAGTAATGGGATTAAGTTCATGGCGTCTGCCATTTCCATGGTGATATCTATCACTGGGATTGTGTGTCTCCTCATTATACAGTCAGATGGGATTTTCTGCATTCCAGTGCTGTAATATAAACAGTGCTAATCAATAATCTCCCTTAAATATTTATCAGCGGCTTCAGACTGGTGTGATTTGCCTTTTTGTCTTGTAATAAATATTGAACCAGAGCCTTTATTTCACTTAAATCCCAACTCTGTGCCCCCTTACCCTACCCCCGAGGACCCCTGCAAGTATGTTATGCTGTTTTTTTTGTGTTTTTTTTTTTTTTTACTAATCACCTTCTTCAACATCTTTATGTTGGTCATGTGATGCCACGGGGTCCTTTTTATTTCCTTTGGGCTGGATGGCCCTCAAAGCATCATCAGGCCAATATGACTTTTTGCTCTATTGCACAGTAAATAAAGAGTGCCATGTTAATGCACCCTCAGAGGCAACCCATAGCACCCTGCTCTCACAGTATGTCCTCAGTCTTCAAGTTTGAGTGATCCTGGGTGAGGTGAATATTGCAAGCAGAGCTGCCTTTTTTTTAACCACTTCAGCTCTGGAAAGTTTACCCCCCTTCCTGACCAGGCCATTTTTTTGCAATACTGCACTGTGTTATTTTAACTGACAATCGTGCAGTTGTGCGACACTGTACCCAAATAAAATGTATGTCTTTTTTTCCCCACAAATAGAGCTTTCTTTTGGTGGTATTTGATCACATCTGCATTTTTTTATTTTTTGCGCTATAAACACATAAAGGCTGACAATTTTGAAAAAAAACACAATTTTTTTTACTTTCTGCTATAAAACTCATCCAATACAAAAAATGGAAAAAAATCTAATTTCTTCATCAATTTAGGCCAAAATGTATTCTACATATTATTGGTAAAAAAATCCCAATAGGGTATATTGATTGGTTTGCACAAAAGTTATAGCGTCTACAAACTTAAGATTTATTTATGGATTTTTTATTTATTTATTACTAGTAAGGGCAGGGATCAACGACTTATAGTGGGACTGAGATATTGCGGGACAAATCGTACACTTAACTGACATTTTTTTGGGAACCAGTGACACTAATACAGTGATCAGTGCTCAAAATATGTACTGTCACTGTACTAATGACACTGGCAGGGAAGGGGTTAACATCAGGGGCGATCAAGGGGTTAAATGTGTGCCTAACATGTTTTACTGTGTACTGTGTGTGCTGTTTTTACTAAGTAATGTGCTGCTTTTTACTTCCTGCTTGGATGAAAATAAACAGTACATTGCTGCTGTCAGAAGAGAACCCTGTGTTTGTTTACCTACACAGGGCTCTCTTGTCTGATCGTCAGATGCCAGCGACCAATGAGCATCTGGCAGCTGCCGATTGGTTGGTGCTGCAGCCAATCTCAGCACAGCCAGGGCAGCCGCCATACCGCAGTATATCTATGGTGGTCCACAAGCAGTTAAACAGGCTAAGGGACATTTAAAAAAATATATGTAGCCAGAATGGGGCTGTTAAAGTATAATTAAAGGATTTTTTTATTCCCTCTCTCTATTTGTCCTGTTTACCCTTTTCACAAAAAGTAAAAGCGAAAGAAAATCCCAAATTTCGGGTTGTCATCTAAACAGGAATAGAGAGGAAATCTTCCCACTAGTTCCGGTGATCCCGGTGACAACCATGGATTGCCTGACTTTGGAGGGATTTCTTTTTATTTCCTCTTTTTACCAAGGGGTCAGGACATGAAAGGAAATCTACCCAATGGGACACTTATAGAAAAAAAAAAAAACTGACAGGAGTTATAAGTGTCCCTTACTCTATCCAAAGTGAAAAAAAGTCCCTTTATTTATACCTGAAGATCTTACACCAGGGTATGCTTGAGTAAGGAAATAAACACGAAAGCTCTTATTTCAAAGCTGTTTTTATTCATTTTAGAAAAATATGCTACAAAACAGAGCCTTGGACATTCCCTGGCACAAAAAAACAAAACAAAAAAAAAACACATAGCATAAAAAAAAGCACAACAATCTCAACTGTAGCCACAACTCTGGTACCCCTTGATCAACGAGGGTAACAACATCCACATGACCAATAATCAGTAATCAGGAGGTGGAAGTTAGGCACCAACATAGTGATTAGGCACATATCAAATTTCAAAAATAGAAGCTAGAAAATTAAGAATGTAACACAATAAATAATAAAGTGCAGTATGAGCAATATACTGTATATTCCCAGGGAGATGCTAAAAGGTAAAGAGGGGGTACAAAGGGGGGGCCACGTCAGGTAAAACCTTGCATAACCCCTCCCTTTCAGAGGAACATAGAATTTATACACAATTCTCTTTAGTCAAGCACAGTACCGTCTCTAGCATTAGTAGTAGAGAGAGATTCAATCCAAATGTTCCAAATAAACTTGCAGCAAAAAGTGCTACACCATTACTGCAAGTGTATCACAGCAATGTATCAGCAAAAGAGCATGTTTTTTCTTTAGATTAGTGGTGTTTCCATAATTCTAATTAATACAACCCCCTGACGGTATTAAACCCTGTTGCATTAAAATTCATTCTTTCGAAAAGTCAACCAGGCATTCAGCTTAAATATCAAAATAAAATAAATTCAAATACCATCAATTAACTATTCTCCCAGTTTCTTAGAAATCTATGCAGCTTTTCTCCACCACCAGTCACCAGTTATTATTCACTTGAGGCTCTGGTAGAATCCTGAACACCCTTAATTATCGTGGAATATGTAATATCCACAACCCCTCATGTATATCAATACGCATAATTAAGAGACAACTTCCCAAACCACTGCATTAATGCAGACCTACAGTGATTATCATGAACTGCAGAACTGAACAGGGACCATCATTTCGTGTAACAACGAGCAAATAGGCCAATTTGCCAAGAAATCTGCAAAGCATTATTTGGATCTTATATGTTGGTGGATGATGGAGCTATGTGACTAGGGTGAGGAATTGCTCTAGGAAAGGGTTATGGTGTATTGTACTGAAATGTGGGTCAGAGGGACCTTACCTTTTTTTGGTATTGGTTGGTTAATTAGTTTGAAAGGAGCCACAAGTTTTGGTTTGGAAGGGTGGTAAAACAGACATTTTGATAGAGTTGGGGAGGATTTACTAAAACTGACACACTCAAAACCTGGTGCAGCTGTGCATGGTAAGCAATCAGCTTCTAACTTCAGCTTGTTCAATTACGGACTGACAATAAAACCTGGAAGCTGATTGGTTTCTATGTAGAGCTGCACTAGATTTTGCAAGCTCCAGTTTTAGTAAATCTCCCTCAATATGTCCTTAATGGCCATCCTTTTGTTGCGTTTGACCTACGTGTAAGTTGTCACTGTCTTTTTGAGCTGATAAGGAGTCTTTAGGGTTCAGGTGGACAGTAAGACTTTTAGAAAGATGGGGCGTATCTAGTGTTATTCAGACACCTGTTCTGTTTCTGTAAAGCCCCATACACATGGGACAACGATCGCATACAACAGGTCGTACTAACGACCGCTGTATGCGCTATCGATCGTTCATATGCGCGATTTGAACAGTCGAAAATACGACGGTCGTACAAGGGAGTTGTATGAGCAGACTAGAAAACTTGGTCGTACCAACAAGCTCTCATACGACCGTTGTATCGTGTGTACAGAGCAGTTGGTACAACAAAGTTGTATTGTGCAAAACACGCATGCTCCAAAGTCAGGAATGGCCAGACACTAATTACATGCACCTGAACGTTCTTCTGTGCTCGTACGATCGCGTAGTGCAGCCAGTATGCTACATACAACAGCCAACATACGATTTGACAGGATCGTACGTGCGATCGTCGTCCCGTGTGTACTGGGCTTAAGTTAATATGGTTGTCTTGGTGCTCCATGCACTGGAGATATGTACTTGAGTTTGAAGCATCCTAAATGCAGCTGGGAATATACAGTAGGTTTGTGATATTTCCAAGATGCTCTCCTGGCCACATTTTGTAGCAATCGCTAAACCACTTTTGAAATCCTCAAAGTGAATATGTATGAGCAGCTGGATCGTTTGTTTCATGGCTGAAGAAAACCAGTTGAGTACGTAGAGCTCTGGTGAGCTGCTCTCATGAAACTGGATCAACTGTTAGTATAGGATTGTCTATAGTTACTCTATTTATGTTTTTCTATTGATTAATTAGATGGACTTATATCTTTTTTTTTTAACCTACCGGTAATTAGCTATGTAACTGGGAAAATAGGAAATCCTAACTGGGGATGCGGGATGGATCCAAAGATGAAATAAATATTACGAACATCAAACCAGTGGTTAAAGATTCCACAAACGTTTTACTCAGTTCACGCTATAATGAAATGTCACAGCCAATGTGCTTTGGGGAGTCTCACTAGGGCTGCAACAAAAATTAGAGAGTTCATAACAAAGTATGGCTTGTAACTTAGCAATATTTTGCAACAAACCTATTTATGATGTTTGTAGACATTTATTACATTTTTTTAATATCATGATTATTATTCGTTTTATGATTTGAACTATTGTCCACTCATTTTTGTTGTAGCCCTTATGAAGGGGAAATGTCATAACCCCAGAAACAAAATAAAACTTTTATGGACTATTTAACCATTGGTCGGTTCTGTCATTACGTATTTTTTACGCTCACGTCCGTTCACTTCAGTTTATTGTGATCAGCTTTTTATTTAATTTATTATTCTCAATGATATAGCTGATGTGCCTTATCTAAGTGTATAAACCAGGAAAAAAAAACAGCGCTATCAACCAAAACTGATTGATTAACCTAATAGCAGCACCACTAAATGTGACATATTATCACATACATAAAGGTATAAATATAAAATGTGTTGTGCTAGCTATGAAGATCTGCTAGCGCAACACACTTTGTATTTATATTATTTATTATCTAAGTCTATAAATTAATACAATTTTGGGCTGCACTCCTTGTAGTACAGCCAATGTTGCTGGATGATGCTTGTATTGACAGCAATGGATGGCGCCATGCAGAACCACAGTAAAGAAAGTAAAGTCCTTAGCACTCATTTAAAGATTGAGTTACTGTGTTGTTTTGAGAAAGGGACCATGCATGGCTCACAAAGTATTGGCTGTATTTGACCTACACTATATTGTCAAAAGTATTGGGACACCTGCCTTTGCACGCACATGAACTTTAATGGCATCCCAATCTTAGTCCGTCGGGTTTAATATTGAGTTGAGACCATCCTTTGCAGCTATAATAGCTTCAACTCTTCTGGGAAAGCTGTCCACAAGGTTTTGGAGTGTTTCTATGGGAATGTATGACCATTCTTCCAGAAGCGCATTTGTGAGGTTAGGCACTGATGAGGATTAGAAGGCCTGGCTCGCAGTCTCCACTGGAATGCATCCCAAAGGTGTTCTATTGGGTTGAGGTCAGGACTCTGTGCAGGCCAGTCAAATTCCTCCACCCCAAACTCACTCATCAATGTCTTTATGGACCTTGCTCTGTGCACTGTTTCGCAGTCATGTTGGAACAGGGAGATGTCATCCCCAAACTGTTCCCACAAAGATGGGAGCATGAAATTGTCCAAAATGTCTTGGTATGCTGACATCTTAAGAGTTTCCTTCACTGGAACTAAGGGGCCAAGCCCACCCCCTGAAAAACAACCCCACACCATAATCCCCCCTCCGCCAAATGATTTGGACCAGTGCACAAAGCAAGGCCCATAAAGATACATAAATTAGCACATTCATTTTTAGTTTTCAGGAGTGTTTCATGTATTTTTTTAAAGAAGAGTATGGGAAAGTTCTAATTTTCTATGGCAGGTGCATGCACAAAATTACAGCTCTTTGGGGGATGAAGATGCTGCCCAGATGCTGCTGGCTGTTTGTGGCCACTTCTCCGCATGCCATAAATGTGGTGGTTACATAATTTTTTTGGCCAGGTCAAGAACATTTCCAGCAAGTACATGAAATACCTGTTGTTCTTGCCAGAAATGCACTGCCCTTGTCACTTTCTCTATAACGAAAGCTCAAACAATGTTTTATTCCTTCTGTAAACTACTAATCACCCAACTTCCAATGCAATATTGATAAACAACTGCAGAAATGTTTCAGATCCAGACTGACAACCATGGCCCCATCCAAAAATACAGAATGAGTGAGTGTAGCCACCCTAGGACAGGATATATGGTTGAATTAGGTGGGAGTGGCTCTGCTCTTATCTGGATTGTTGTTCTATGTCCGTATGGGTTAACCCCTGATTCAGGGAGAGGTTAATCACAAATTCTGGACCAGTGAAAACAGTATATCCGGTGTTAACGTAAATGTGTTGATTGAATCAAAATTATAAAATCCAAAAAATATTATATAAGACGCAAAATATTTGAAACCAGAAAGGGTGTTCCTGTGCTTAATTCCGTGAAAGCGTGTGTGTAAAAAATGTTGTGTCAAATGCGTGAAATAGTGTATAAAATACAACAAATAATAAATATCAAGTTAAATAATAAATGAATGCACAGGTGAATAAATAAATAAAAAATAAAATATACAATTGCATAAAATCGGTGAACATCTATATCTTATAGCTTTATCAATGACTCCGTGCCGGGCTCATTCATATATGTTTTCTAATTGCTGTGATAGCTATAATATACCAGTATATTAAATTAATATATGCAACAGAAAATAAGTCCGTAACCGGGAAAAGGGCTTCCCCAAGCATAGTGTTTCGAAACATTTTAAGGAATATCACCACAAAGATCCTTCGGTACTATCATTTTGTGGCATAGAAAAAAATACCAGCCACTGGAGAGAAAATATATATTTTTTACGGCTCACCCATTTTCTACTAATTTTTAGCCACTATTTTGTCAATTCCAGTTAAAGACGCAAGTAAGGCAGTCCAACGTCTCATAAGTAATTCTTATAGGTAAACCAAAGCAAAACCCTATAGAAAAAACAATTTAGGAGAGGAGAGGTCACCGACCATAAAAAAAGATACGGTGTTTTACTATCATGGCTTCCTAGAAACACCACTATAAGGAATTTTACAAAGCTTTGTGATACGAACCCCTTCGGGAAAAGGGCCAATGCCTGAATAAAAGACAACGTATATAATTAAATTATA
>BLSH010416267.1:1522786-1534199 GCA_018402905.1 Glandirana rugosa | reverse complement strand
GACCTCACATCTCTCCTGCAGGCTGGAAAGACTGAGATCAGAAAAAAAATTCCGATCCCAGCCTTTCCAGCCGTGATCACGGCTTTGTTTACTAAAGCCGGGCCGGGCGTGACGTCATAACATCGCGCCCGGTCCTCCGAGGGTCATAGAGATGACTGGTGACCAGATGGTCATCAGTCATCTCCCTGACGACACTCCAGCGGCGACGGATCTCTTCTCCCTGCCGCCGATCGTACGGGCGGCACGGGAGAAGCACCGAATGGCGGCGGGAGGGGGGGACGTCCCCTCCCGCTGCCTACAAGAACGATCAAGCGGCTGAACTGCCGCTATGATCGTTCTTGTGGTGTGCAGAATCGCCTGCTGAAAAAAATGATATCTGAATGGTGCCTCTAGCTGCTGGCACCATTCAGATATCCCCCCTCAAAGTCTAGGACGTCCATGGACGTCCTACCGGCGGGAAGTGGTTAAATTAAATTAATTAAATAAATGAATGGCACTACAAATCACTGTACATGCTGCGCATTATTGCAATGCATAGGTGTGAAGCTGGCCTAAGGCCTTATTCACACTTTGCTAGCTGCTTGTGCTTTTTGCTAAATTTTCGTCCATTCCGCATGTCAGCTCAGGGCAACCCATTTACTTCATTGGGCTGTACTACTGTATGCATAAAATTATAAAAATAGAGTTGCACTAAATTATAAAGTAGTAAATATACTGTGGAAAAAATAATCAAAAATAAAATCACAACAACAACATGAGTGCATGTGAAAAAGATTGCTTCCAAAAATGTAAAGGTGCAGAAATGCAAAAGTGCAAAAAGGCTTGAAAATATAACCAGTCTTTATATAGTCCAAATAAACTGTGTAAGAAGTAGTTCCAGGAGTTAAAAGTTGAGATCAGCAGATAAATCCACTAAGCATCCAGAAGAGGTAACCCGACCACCAGCAAGGACATGCACACCCTAGGTGTTTAGGGGAGATACCCTTACCAGACACTGTGGACACACTATCGCTAGTGGGTCTAATACGCCGGCAGAAAATACCCTCTACAAGGTATACGGCAGCAGGCTTCTCCCTCATACACGTCCAATATTATGAGCGACAGTTACGTTCACCCGATTCAGCAGTGCAGTGTGGAATGAAGTAGAAACAACTCCATAGCGTAAATCCGTATGGTTACATTTATTAATAATAAAGAGAGGTACCTCTCTTTATTATTAATAAATTTAACCATATGGATTTACGCTATGGAGTTGTTTCTACCTCATTCCACACTGCACTGCTGAATCGGGTGGACGTAACTGTCGCTCATAATATTGGACGTGTATTAGGGAGAAGCCTGCTGCCGTATACCTTGTAGAGGGTATTTTCTGCCGGCGTATTAGACCCACTAGCGATAGTGTGTCCACAGTGTCTGGTAAGGGTATCTCCCCTAAACACCTAGGGTGTGCATGTCCTTGCTGGTGGTCGGGTTACCTCTTCTGGATGCTTAGTGGATTTATCTTCTGATCTCAACTTTTAACTCCTGGAACTATTTCTTACACAGTTTATTTGGACTATATAAAGACTGGTTATATTTTCAAGCTCTTTTGCACTTTTGCATTTCTGCACCTTTACATTTTTGGAAGCAATCTTTTTCACATGCACTCATGTTGTTGTGATTTTTATTTTTGATTATTTTTTCCACAGTATATTTACTACTTTATAATTTAGAGCAACTATATTTTTATAATTTTTTGTCTTACTGTGCTATTATCACATAGTTTTGTTGCAGCTGGTTGGACACTATTAGCGCAATAACAATTTTCACAACTACTGTATGCATGACAAACACGCCAAAGAAGCTCCTGCACCTTTTCAGGAGCAGAGTGTAGCATGTTTTTTGGACGCACCTTTTAGCGTGTTTGCGCAGCAAAATGCAAATGAATTGGGGTGACATTAAAAATGAGTGACACCTTAAATGTTTTGCATGTTTTGCCATGGTTTAAGTGCAATTCAGGATTGCGTGCATATTAATAAGGTTGTTGCCCCGATTCGGAGATATCCTGAGACTATGGAAACAGTAGATAACCCCAGCCAACTGTTCTCAAGGGAGAAGAGACTAATAACGATTTGATTCAATATTTTCTTCACCGTGAGCCTGCCTGCTCCTCCTCTCCACTTCTAAGGGGTAATTACATTATATGAATACACATCTTTATGCCCAAATCTAGCAAAAAAAAAAACACATTTCTTAATATTCATAACATACCTGTATACCCAACTGCCCTCTAAGTTCTCTGGCTACTTTTATTCGGGATTTATTTATTAGGATTTTGATAAGATTGATGTAATCTTCTCAGAAGCGTGCAGAAATAAAGCAGCAAGTCACCCTCTTTGACTTTGCAGCAAGCATTTTAACCTCTGACAAATTGACTCTGCAGTCCTGTGTTCATGATTAGCCATGAATGACCATAATCTCCAGGGTTTCAGGGTAATAAAATGACCCCTAAGACTCCAATTTCTCAGGTTACTTTGAGAACTGCAAAGGAAGAGCAGTCAAAGAAAGCCAGGGGTCGAGCAAGCTGCCACAGCCATGCATTGCCTTCAATACACCACATCTTTCTTTATTTCACCCTATTAAACCTTTTTGGCTGTTATTTTTCTAGCTCTTTTTTTTGTAAAGATCAAATTGGAAAACTATTTGCTAACATTTTATTAGTATTTATGTGTAAGCAGCAGCTGCTCTGCAGTCACAGGCGTCCCGCTTATGCACTGCCCCCAGTGTTCTGTGTGCTACAAAATGCTGCATTGCAGCACAGCAGTTCTTACAGCCCTACATCGAAGACGATGAACGACAAGAAATATCTCACTGCAGATCCCATAAGCTGCACTAATCCAAGTGATGGGTAGGGAAGTACATTTGTTTTTATTAAAGAATTGAAAGATAAAATTAGCTATTGGAATTTTAGGATGACTTTCAACGGAAACATTTTTCTGAGGAGGCAGCCATTGATGAATATACTTCTGAAAATGTTAATTGCCTGGCTTTCACCCTCTTGCTTTAATACCTTGAGTCACTAGCCCAGAATTAGTATTCCGGCTGCACTTTGGGTTTCCTTGTATGGCTGCTTGTTTGGTGTCAGTGACAGTTAGGATCAGCACAAATAGTTTTTCCAGATGGAGATCAACATTGGCAGCATACTTTAAAAGCATGTGTACATACCAAGAATCAGCTTGATATTCAGTAAATTATCAGACTTTAAAAAAAATGACTAAGTGGTTGTAAACCTCTGAAATGAAAAATGAAGCATATTCTTCTATAGCTTGTACTTGCCTCTCTATCCAAATACCTAGTGTGATAGTGTGATTTCTGTCTCCTCTCTCATTCCTCTGTTATCTCCATGAACCACCTTTGACCGTCTATGCCAAAACCAAGGGATCCCATGAGATGACCCTGCCCCCTCCCTCCAGCACACAGCAGGTGATTGACAGCCTCAGCTACACTATATTGTCAAAAGTATTTAGACACCTGCCTTAGTGTCTATGGGAATGTTTGACCATTCTTCCAGAAGCGCATTTGTAGGGTCAGGCACTGATGTTGGACGAGAAGGCCTGGCTCGCGGTCTGCGCTCTAATTCATCCCAAAGATGTTCTACCCGGTTGAGGTCAGGCCAGTCAAGTTCCTCCACCCCAAACTCGTTCATCCATGTCTCATCCATATCTCCATGTCTTTATAGACCTTGCTTTGTGCACTGGTCCAAATCATTTGGTGGGGGGGGGGGGGTTATTGTGTGGGGTTGCGTTTCAGGGGTTGGGCTTGGCCCCTTAGTTCCAGTGAAGGGAACTCTTAAGGCATCAGCATACCAAGACTGTTTGGACAATTTTATGTTCCCAATTATGTGGGAACAGTTTGGGGATGGCCCTTTCCTGTTCCAACATGACTGGGCACCAGTGCACAAACAAGGTCCATAAAGACATGGATGAGCGAGTTTAGGGTGGAAGTCCTGACCTCAACGCGATAGAACACCTTTGGGATGAATTAGAGCGGAGGCTGTGAGCCAGGCCTTCCCATCCAACATCAGTGCCTGACCTCACAAATGCGCTTCTGGAAGAATGGTCAAACATTCCCATAGACACACTCCTAATCCTTGTGGACAGCATTCTCAGAAGAGTTGAATCCGTTATAGCTGCAAAGGGTGGGCCAACTCAATATTGAACCCTACGGACTAAGTCTGAGATGCCATTAAAGTTCATGTGCATGTAAAGGCAGGCGTCCCAAAACTTTTGGTAATATAGTGCAGGTAAAGGGGGACTTCAGCTTTGAACACAGATCTTAAAGTGATAGTAAACGATATTCTTATTTTTAAAAAAATAATTTATACATATAAACTACTGAATGGCATGTTATCTATTTTTCATGAATTTTTTTCCCACTGTGATGTTCTACCTTCTTGTAACATCCTCCATGAGCTCCCAAAACTCTCTTTTTTCTCTTTGCTCCTTTTTTTTTAAACAAGTAGTGTATATTAGTTGGGGTCATGAGCACTGCTCTATGCTCGCTACAAATCGTATATTTATAGTCCCTAGTTCATCTAGGGAGTGAGCAAGAGAGGGTGGCTACCAGCGATGGGCCCACGTTTCGAGTCGAACGTAAGTTAGACTCGAACATCGGGTGTTCACCTGTTTGTCAAATTGAGAACATTATGGGGCCTTCACAGCGACTTCACCGCCACAGAGCGCCCCATAATGCATTGCGCGCAGGCGGCGCGCACAGATCCTCCTCCATGGGAGGGCTCCCGCTGTTTGTTATGATAGTTCATTTTTATGGCAGGGCAGGGCCACCCGGCGATGTAAGCGAGCACCCCGCCCCTTCTGACATCATGTGATGTCAGAGGGGGCGGGCCATGTGTGTACGTCACCGAGTGCCCATGCCTTGCCATATAAATGAAACGTCAACGCAAAGAGAGCTCAGTCGGTGGGGGAGGAACTGTTAGTTTTTGTTTTTTTCAGGTCCGTCGCTCTCAGTGATTGACATGGATTGCAACAGGGGACACTTATTTATTTATTTATTTAATAAAGGACTTGTCCCTAATTGTCTCCTGTGGGTTTTTTCTTTTTTTGACGCTTTTGGTGAATTAGTGGGGGTACGATGTGCCCGATACTAATTCACATGGGGGAGTCAGGATCTGGGGGCCCCCTTATTAAAGGGGGCTAACAGATTCCAATAAGCCCCCCGCACACCACCACAACCACAGCCCAGGGTTGTGGGGAAGAGGCTCTTGTCCCCACAAGGTGCTTTGGGGTGGGGAGGCGCAGTGCCACCCCGCCCCAAAGCACCCATACTCCCCATGTTGAGGGTATGTAGCCTGGTACAGTTCAGGAGGGGGGGCGCTCGCTCGCCCCCCCCCCCTATCCTGGCTGGCCAGGTTGCATGCTCGGATAAGGGTCCGGTTTGGATTTTAGGGGGAACCCCATGTCAATTTTTTTTAACTTTTGGCACGGGGTTCCCCTTAACATCCAAAACAGACCCAAAGGGCCTGGTATGGACTGGGGGGGGGGGGACCCAACGCAAATTTTTTCTGTGATTTTTCTGTATATTGCCGGGAGCCGGCAATACACAAATAATAAATGACAATTTTTCCTCTGGAAATGTCATTTTGCTCTGGCTATGTTCTACACATCACACAGGTGCAGCCTTTTACAGGCAGACTAAGTGGACCCCCCAGGAACATTATTTAAAGGAATATTTGATTTTTATTGTTTCACTTTAAGCATTATTAAAATCACTGCTCCTGAAATAAATGATCGATTTTAAAACGTTTTTTTTGCATTGATACATGTCCCCTAGTGCAGGACCTGGGTCCCCATACATTTTTTATGGCAATAACTTGCATATAAACCTTTAAAATTAGCACTTTTGATTTTTCATGTTCGGGTCCCATAGACTTTAACGGTGTTCGAATGTTCGCACAATTTTTTGCCTGTTCGCATGTTCTCGCGCGAACCGCACCCGGGGATGTGTTCGGCCCATCCCTAGTGGCTACATTCCTACATTTAGTGGAACCATGAAGAACAAGGAAGTTGGCCCACAGCAGCAAAAAAAAGGAAAATCTGGAGGAGGCTAAGAGAAATAGAAGGTACTTTTTGAGTATACAGAATACATGCTTGAATAGATTTGTTCTTTAACCAGAGTTTAGTATCACTTTAATAGAAGTGTTGACTGTCACTGCTGGTAGCAGGATTCTGTAAGCTTCAACACTACTTGAAGCTTGTTAAAAGCCTACCAAGACTCGTTCAAGCCTGGTAGCATCTTGTTTAAATTTACAGGCAATACTCCCACTAATTTCTATGTTTATCATGCCAGTACTGCAACGCAAAGTTCATTTAACGCCTTCATTTTTTGCAAGCTTGGAGCTTGCCAAAAATGTTTCAAATACTTTGTAAAAGCTTTGCTGTGCACTTTCCTCTTACACATAATGAAACCCATCTGTATAAGGCCTTAATGAAGGGAAGCTTCGGAGCCACGCAGGACCCCTTCATCAGGCATGTGATGAAGGGGTCCTGCTTGGCTCCAAAACGTTGTGATTTGCTGTAATGATGTGATCACTGAATAAAACTTTGGACCCGTTTTGGAGATCTTGATGTGCTGGTGACATCTCCCTCTCTGATTATTCCTGATTCCAGCCGGTGGTTGCTTCAGCAACCATTTACATACATCTCTACAGAAATGTGTGCATTGGGAATAGTGCGTTGGTTTCCTTAATAGGGACACAGACGGCATTTAAAACTCAAAAATGATTCTAACCCTCCCCACACCTGATAGAGATCTAATCTTTCCCTGTTTTATCCAAAACCTAAAAACAAAATGGCTGGATTTCCACATGTAAGATGAATGACTCAGCACTAGTAATAGAATGTACAACAATGCAGCGCTCATTATCAGCGTACGATAATTTATCATTAAAGCTCAGTGTTGCTCAAGAGGCAAAGGGATGCCTTTCTAATGGTGTTTTCAAATTGGGTTGTTCGGGATAATAATTACACTTAAAACATGTTCCCCTGGGAGTAATCAAGAACCTTACTCAGGTTTCCCATTGTGTTCTGTCCTAGAAGAAAAAATGTGACATTTTACACTGAAATTGATGGTTATGTGAAATCGATCTCTGTTGTTTTCAGGGGATAAAAAAATCAATTAAGTAACTTAAATGTAATCTTACTTTAATACTATTGACTTGTTTTATTTAACAGAAAATATTTCCATGAAGGGGCTTTGTTTTAGCCAGAGAATTATTGTATTGTATTTAATAACTTCTGTTAAACTTTTTTTTTTTTAACGCATGGCATTAAAACATAATATATATAAATAATGATGCCATCTGTGTACAGCTGTCCTTTAAAATGGCTCCAAAGAACAATAGCAGCTGCTCTGATTAATTTAAAACTAGCAAAAAAGGAAAGGTGCACATGGGCAAGGCGAGATACACAGGAATACAAAATTCCCCAGCATACTCTTCAGCTAGTGAGCAGAATAACCTAATTAAAATGTTTCAACATCTCATGTTAAAAATAGGAATTTTTATTACATACATTCATTCACACATCAGTGCAGAAAAACTGCTAGAGAAAATGTGCAGATTTAATTTACATAGGCATGAGTTTACATACGTTTTCATGTGTGCTTCAGTGAGTTTTATGCATGTTGACATTAGTTTTTTCATGTGTGTTTTTTATGTACAGATTCACACCACATCCTGTAACATCACTTCCTCTTCCTCTTTGTGGAGAGAGAATAGGAAATTTTGGACAAGTTATTGCTAGCAGAGCCTCCCTTTACATAATAGTCCCCATCAGAGCCTTCCTTTACATCAGAGTCTCATGTGCATTATAGTCCCCATCAGAGCCTCCATTACATTATATTCTCCATCAGAGTCCCCTGTGCATTATAGTCCCCATCAGAGCCCCCTTTTCATTATAGTCCCTTGTGCATTATAGTCCCCATCACAGCCTCCCTTTATATCATAGTCCTCATCAGAGTCCCCTGTGCATTATAGTCTCCATTAGAGCCTTCATTTACACCATAGTCCCCATCAGAGCCCCGTGTGCATTACAGTCTCCACTACAGCCCCATTTTACAACATAGTCCCCATTATAGACCCCTTACATCTTACTCCCCATCAGAGCACCCCTTAACTTTATAGTTCTCAACAAACATCCTGGTCCCCATCAAAGCCCTTCAACCAGAGCCCCCTATCAGCATTCCCCAATTTGAGCCCTTCTATCAGAGCCTCAGCATCAGAACACTTCTGTCAGAGCCTCCCCATCAATGTCCCCCTCATCAAAGTCTCCCCACCCGTGTCCCCATCATCAGAGCCTCCCCATCAATGTCCTCTCATCAGACTCCCCCATCAATGTCCCCTCATCAGAGTCCCCCATCAGTGTCACCCTGAGAACTTCTCATCATCAGCATCCCCCTCATTAGGCTACATACACACGAGCGTTATGAAAAACGAGCTGTAAAGGAAAAAGAAAAAGCCAGGAAAAAAGCCGCATTAAAAACACATTTTTATAAGCGTTATGCATTGACGTCAATGCATGTTTTTCCACGCTAGCTTTCAGCAGCGTTTCTCTGCCTCTATTCAAAATCAGTGGTTCCCTTTTGGAGCCCATTGATTTGAATAGAAGTCGCACCAGAAGTTGGATCATGATGATCCAACTTGCGGTGCGATTTGTGTGCTGAGGATCTTGCAAGGGAACCCACACAAAAATGAAAAAAAAAATTGCGTGGGGTTCCCCCCTAGAGATACCAGAGCCTTCAGTCTGGTATGGAATTTAAGGGTCGGGTCGAGGCATGATGGGGCACGAAGACACCATTAGTCCAGGAGAACGCGTCGAGTCAACATGTGAAGAAGAACAGAGGGAAAAGACAGCGGAGAAGACCCGGCAAAAGAGCATAAGACAGAAGACCCAGAAAAAGAGCAGAAGAAAGAAGACCCCTCAGAACAAATAAGACCCCACAAAAGAGCAGAAGAAAGAAGGCGCCGGAGAGGGAGAAGAGCCAGAAAGGGAGAAGAAGCCGGAGCTGATTTAATAAAATACTTTAAAAACCTGTGTGGTGTGTTTATTTTTGACATTTTCCTTTTAGGTGAATGGGTAGGGGTACAATATACCCCATACTCATTCACATAAGGTGGGGGCCGGGATCTGGGGGCCCCTTGTTAAAGGGGGCTTCCAGATTCTGGTAAGCCCCCGCCCACAGACCCTGACAACCAACTGCCGGGGTTGTCGGGAAGAGGCCCTTTTTCTCATCAACATGGGGACAAGGTGCTTTTGAGTGGGGGGGCGCAGTGCCCCCCCCATTCCAAAGCACCCACCCCTCCATGTTGAAGACATGGGATCTGGTATGATCCGTTCCCCGCTCGTTCCCTGTTCTACCGTCACCCCCCCTTTCCTGACCTGCCAGGCTGCGTGCTCAGATAAGGGTCTGGTATGGATTTTAGGGGGAACCATTTTTATTGGCGTGGGGGTTCCCCCTTAAAATCCATACCAGACCAAAGGGTCTGGTATCTCTTGGGGGGAAACCCACACAAATTTTTTTTTCATTATTGAGGAGGTTCCCCTTCAAGATCCTCGGCACACAAGTCGCACTGCAAGTCGTATCATAATCCGACTCCTGGTGCGACTTATATTCAAATCAATATTGATAGATTAAAGGTGAAACTGGCGCTGCTCAGTTGAAAAAACAAAAAAGGCAAGGTAAATGCCCTAGATATAAAATTTCCAGCACGCTGGTATACAATAAATAGGTAGGTAATAATAGAACTATTTGTATCAGAGGTCCGTGGGGTTAAACATAAATACTTTACTCTTGCTATCTTATGATAGTAGATGAATGCGTAGAGGTAGTTAAGATTGTTATACTTACAAAATGTAATAAGGTGGTTTAAAGTGAATAAAATACCGACAATATAAATATGTGTAACTTTCAAATATATAAATGTAAAATGGTGGGTATAATGAAGTATGCTTATAAATATATCACATAAATCACATAGATAAAATCATATGTTAAAAATTGCATACATAAAAATAGTATTGCGCAAAATTAATAAAAGTATATAAATATATAATTATTACATAAAGTGCCTAAAAGGCAACCTAAAAAGCAACCAATTGTGCAAAAAATGCTGTCCAAAAGATGTGCCAAAGAAGAAAAAAGAAAAAGAAAAAAGGAACCAAAAAAAAACAATTTTTTTAAAAGAAGATGACAGTCTCCTGGTGCTGTGATTAAGGTGCTGTGATTTGGTGTTAAAGAAGATGTCAGAAAAATCTTCAAACTGTCAGGTGCCGAAAACGGATTCTCCACTGTGATTAATAATGTGCTTGGTGTTCCACCTCCTGCACTGCAATCGTGGGAGCACTCACCGGAAAGCGCTCCCCACTGAAGGGGTACGCGCTTAGTTGTATCTCCTGGGTGTGTGCGTTCCCTTCCTTGGATTGTTGTGTGTATATACGAGTGAAGGTAAGACCATCCGATTATTCCCCTCCTTCCTTATATTCTCCGTAGATATACCATGCAAGTAAGAAACAGTATCTTGCGCAATATCGTTTGGGTATTTTTATTTGCAAAGGTATAATAAACACTCACGTGTCAGCAAGCAGAAAAAAGCAGTCACTTTTTCAAATGCAAAATGGATATCCGCCGTGTCCACTGCGGTCCACGGCATACGAGACCGGAAGTGATGTGTGACATTCTGGCCACGCCCTATGCTGCCGTCACCAGAAACTCCACAATTGTGTCGTTTGAATAATATTTCCTGTTCCTTTTCGGAGAAGAATGGAGATGTCTCTGTATGCTGTCTTCTGGAGAATCTGTCAGAGCAGCCCCGGCTCTAACTCCCCCCTGCCTCCATAATGTAAGCGCCAGTTTCACCTTTAATCTATCAATATTATTCAAACGACACAATTGTGGAGTTTCTGGTGACGGCAGCATAGGGCGTGGCCAGAACGTCACACATCACTTCCGGTCTCGTATGCCGTGGACCGCAGTGGACACGGCGGATATCCATTTTGCATTTGAAAAAGTGACTGCTTTTTTCTGCTTGCTGACACGTGAGTGTGTCTTTCGCGAGGGGTGACTTCCCCATGCGCGAATCAACATAGAGGACCCACACACGCAAGGGAAGGAACCTAACAACACACATATATGCTCACTTCCATTCTGGTAGGCTAATAAGGGGAGGAAGGAATATAAGAGGCATCTATATGGTACGTTCATTGTTTGTCATAGAACACGTTATAGCAAACCCATAAAAATAAACGTTTCCATATTATTTGTGAGTGCACAGTCGTTCGTCTTTTTTCGTCAGTGAAAAAGTTTACGTTTTACCTATAGGCGGCACAGGTGACGCCAGGTGCCGTATGCTCTGGCCTTC
>BLSH010416267.1:1487060-1511794 GCA_018402905.1 Glandirana rugosa | reverse complement strand
AATTTTATAGACTTCTACGAACATTCACAGCACCTGTGTGATATTATCTGAATTTCCAACGATTAATTTTACTACATGGGACACCTTTAAATAATTTGGTTTACACGCGTGACTTTACATCCACTTTATTGTTTTATTTACTATATACCAACTATGTTTCTCATATATTTTTTTACGGTTTAAAACACTTTTATTATCTCACACTTGATGTTAATCATTATCTTTTAAGACCCACCTTGGATTCATTATCCACGTGACAGCACTTTTTTAAAATTTTTATGAGATTTATGCACATATATTTTTCAATTTTACATATTACACCTTAAGCACTTTAAACTCACATTACATAAACACTTCACTATTTATTAAATAGACAGCGCCATATCCGTTTATTCCACTTCATGATCATTTTTGCTTCCTTTATTAGGAAGTTTTCGGAAGGCTGCAGTCTAATTCTCACCTTCAGTCCTCGCGCAGGGATTATTGTATTTAAGGAAAAACATGAGTTTATGGGTATACGATTTACCCATAATCCCATGTTTTTCTCACACAGTTAAGAGGGAGAAACTGCTGCTGCTGAAATGTATTTTCTTAAGCTAAATAACATATTATTATGCTATATGTTATAACATAATAATTTACAGGCTCTCCTCACTTAACGACCAGGTTCCGTTCCAATGACAAGGTCGTTTAACGAATTGGTTGTTAAACGAGGAGCCACAAGTAATCAATATTTTCTCGTCAAAAGGTTTTATTGAAGATAAAACAAGTACAGTCATCAAAGGGACAGAATATATAAGGGTAATATGCGGATACAATATAATCCAAAGCATGACAATCAACAAAAAAGAAAAGAACAAAGATAGCGGTTCCTGAACAGTGAGCATATTGGAAATAACATTACTCCGACAGAAGGCAGACACCTACTTACTCCTTTTTATACCAGATGAGGGAGGGCCAGCGCCAACGGTCACCCCAAGTGGGAACACACTGTGACCGCTGAGGGCGGGGAGTCTCCAGACCACACGGAGATTAGGAGTACAGGGAGGTGATAAGCCCCGCAGGGGTTACTGTGAGTATAAAAACACAGCCGAGGCGCAGGTACCATTCAGAATGAATGCAGCCCTGCTGGTAAAACGAGCTTAGAAAAAACAAACTGGAATGCTGACTCCTACTGTCATGCCTTTATTAAAAACAGAAGAAAGGTAAGGATAGGAAAGAGATATAGTGGGAGGAGAGAGAAAGCAGGAGGAGAAACAGCTAAAGGTAAGGACACTGCCGGGCCAGGAGTTGGTATTGAGCAAGCCATCTGAAGTAAAACCCTTAGAACTGGCCCGACAAGGTAGACCGTGGTAAGGAAAATGAGACAGAGAATGCCAATAGGAGGCCGAGCATAATGAGGAGAGGGGAAGAAAAAGTTAACAGGTTTCCCAACCCGGTGGGGCCGAAGGCGGATATCGGGGGTCAGAAGGTTGATAGTGGGCAAATTAACAAGGCATTAACAGGGTAGGTTCAAAGTCCTGGGGGAGGTGGTGTTTCACCCACGGCATCCAGATCTTTTCGAATTTAGGGAGGTTATTATGTTCAATGGCGTCGATTTTAGCGTGAACCAGTGCTCTGTTGATCCTATCTCTTACTTCAGCCACTACCAAGGTTGGAGACTTCCAAGCCCTTGCTATAGTTTGCTTGGCGGCCGTTGTAATTTGGATAAGTAATTTGAACTGGTTTCGGGTTAAATGAGGAGGTTGCATATTTAGAAGGGCTATGGCTGGCTCAATCGCTATAGGTGTTTCTAGAGCAGTGGAGGCTAACCAGAAAACCTTATTCCAGAATGTCTGGACTACTGGGCAGTCCCACCAAATATGCAAGTGAGACCCCGGGGCTGAGCAGCCTCGGAAGCATAGGGGTGAATATGACGGTACATATTTAGCAATCCGAGCGGGGACAAGGTACCTGCCAGGGTGTTAGGTGAAGACAATTTTGTGTGCAGCCATATCTTGGACCAATCTGCTAAATCAATGGTGCGGTTCAGATCTGCTTCCCATTTATTGGTGTAGGAAGGAGGAGGGAGTCTGGGCGAGTAAGCAATTGACGATACAAGGATGAGATAATACCTCTTGGGTGGGGATCCTTAATACAGTATTGTTCGAATTGGGACAATTGATTTAAGGAGGTAACACTCTTGACTTGCGAAAGATAGAAGCTTTTAATTTGTAGATATCTGAATAACTCCGACCTGGGGAGGGCATATGTTTCGCACAGTGTCGGGAAAGTGACAAGGGATGAGGCAGATACTAATAATTGTAGGCGAAAAAGGTTGGCGTTTGACCATGCTGCGAATTGCGTGGGAGAGTCCCAGGCCGGGGGATAAGCTGGATTTTGGAGGAAGGACAATAGAGGGTTGTGTGGTGACTGAAGGCCAATAGGGAGTTTAAGCTTGTCCCATGAAAGTAGGGAATACTTTGTTACAAGGTTGTCAGTTGTGTAGAGGTCTTTGGGCGAGAGCCATAAAAGGTTAGCCATAGACAAGGGGTCAGCGTCCACAGCTTCAATCGCAACCCACAAAGGTACCTCTTTGGTGGCATGATATTTGGGAAGATGCGCAAGATGTGCAGCAAAATAATAAGAGGAGAAATCGGGTAATCCTAGGCCCCCACTGAGTTTCAGAAGAAATAGAGTTGATTTAGGGAGCTGCGGTTTAATGTTACCCCAAGATTTGTGATGATTCACTATTTCAAAGAGGTGGGAGAGGAAGGCGATTGGACGTTTGTCAGGGGCATAATAAGACACCCCAGTTACTTCGGAATCTGAGATATGACCAATAAGAATCAAATAACGGCCTTCAAGGTCTTGAATTTGGGCAGTGAGCGAAGAGAGGGTAGTACGATGAAATGCAATAAGGGTGCCGCGTTGCTTGGTAGTGGCTGATGCAGTATAAAATTGTGGGTAAGAGGCACTGAGGTATTTAGGTGATGATGTGGCCGAAAAGTGGGTTTCTTGAATACAGGCGATGTGAATTTTTGCTGCCGCTAGCGACCTAAGAGCTTTCGTTCATTTATGGGGAGAATTGAATCCCTGGACGTTCAAAGAACGAATATTTAAGGGGGCCATTGTTTGAGAATTAAGAGATAAAAATTTTACCTTACTGGTCCCGAGACCGACCTCGCCGTCACCGAGCTGGGAGTGAAAAGAGGAAATAGGAAGAAGCAGAGGAAGGAAGAAGAAGAAAAGTTAAACCAATATACAATTGACAGATTAATTAAAACTGCAAACATTGTAGGGTAGAAGGAATTGAACAGGGATGATACACACAGTGGCTCCCACAAAATCCTAGGCGACCACGGGGACCCTTCGTAGAATGCGCAGAGGGACCAGTGGTGGCAAGAGGGGTTACAATGAATTCCAACTTGGAAACAATGCCGGTCAAAAGAACTAGGACACTATTGTCAACTAAACAGGCAAAGTACGGGACTCCAAGTAACTGGAAAGAGCCAGCAGGCTAGCTGGTGGGGGGTAATAGGCAAATATTAACTGGGAGGATGCAGGCTCCAGGGAGTGGCAGTGAGCCGATGGTTCATAAGGAGCGACTTGAAAATCCAGTTGATCTCAGTCCATGGAGTCTTCAACGGCAGTCATGTTGCTGTTGTCAATCCGACTTCGTTTGTGAAGGTTCTGGTGAGAGCCGTCGCTGTGAGGAGATGCTACTTTCTGTGGAGATCTAGAGGCTGAGCGCCTGCGAGAATTGTCATTGGACGGGCCATTTTCCAGAAAGCCCAGTTCCTGAAGGGCCGATTGTAACTCATTAACGGAGCGGCAGGTGTATTTTGTTTCAAGATGGGTGAAACGGACAGAGAAGGGGATCCCCCAGTGATAAGTGACCTGGTGTTGCTGTAATATCTGCAGCAGGGGTTTGAGGGTTCTCCTTTTAGAAATTGTGAGGGGAGAGAGATCCGTAAATAGCTGATAAGTGTGTCCCTGGAAAGAGAGGGGATTTTTACCCGTAGCCTTAATTTCTAACTCTGCCGTTCTCCTGCCCAACTCCCTAATCTCCCTTGTCAGCTTGTCTGTAATCTAATCAGATGTGCGTTTCCGTGCTTTATGCAGCATCTTTTCAAACTTACCAAACATGTCTGACTGAAAAGCTGCTTGTGGAGAGTCAGGGTCTGAGTCAGACTTACCAAGGATGTCCTGGTGTGGCAGCGGCAAACATGCAGGGCTGCTGGCGGAGCGAGGAGTTCCGGGCTGCGGAGGAGGTGCCAGCGCCATCTTGGAGGGTGGCCTGAACAGCGCGTCCTTGATGTTTTTGGATTTGCACTTGGTTTTAGGTCCACCGAGGACCATGGTGAGGTGATCGGTGGGTTGCCCGTTGGTAGAGGGTGTGCTTTGGGAGTCCCAGTGCGAGCGGTGTCCGGCGGCAGAGTTTCCGAAGGAGCGGAGCTCTAATCAAGCATGACTGCTCGATCCGGCTTCACGCATGCGCCCCCAAGTAATCAATATTTTAAGCATTCTTAATTACTGTACTGTATTGTGAAAAAAGCTCTAAACACAAAACTCTAGCTCCAAAGCTTTGTTTTAATTTGCATAAGTACAGAACACAAACGAAAATTCTGTACTGTACTGTACAATACAATGATGTACACTGCGTTGTTCAGGTGTGGAGAGCTGGTCGTAAGTCTGAGTGGTCATTAAACAGGTAAGTCGTTAAACAAGGAGTATCTGTATTATTTATCTATTTACTGTGAAATTACTGGTTTAAAATGATAACTTCCAGGGGGGCGTGGCTAGCCGGGATCGAGAGCGGACGTCTCCTGCAAAGCTCCGCACAGGCCCGTTACCATCCACGGGCATCCATGCACCACAGGCAAGGGTGAGCAACTATTCCATCCCATCCTCACTCCCCTCACCTCCAGCTACAATTTAAGGCTGGTATCGGCCCTATCGGCGACCGGCGGCCGCGGCTTCCAAAATCGAGGCCACGGCTTTTGCGGTCTACCACGGTCATTTGTTATTCTCTGGCTCCTGGTGCTCATCTCCACTACCCACCCACCCAGGTGCCTTCCCTACCCCCTCTGGTCTATGCCCTGATTGTGATTGCTCCCCAACTCCCCCAAGAAGCCCTCTAAAGGACCCGGAAGGAGACCTGTGTGGCGGTCTGTTGAGGCCTTGAGGCATCCCCTCTGTTGCTCTGCCCTGGGGCTCTATTTGGAGGACTGCTGCTTTACGGTCTCTTGAACACTTGGGACTTAGACTTGTATGACAGGTGGTAAGAAGGCGCAAAGTCGCCACTCTAACCAACATAACCTTACTAACTATCTGTTACGTTCAGCTCAAAAAGGGAAGATGAGTCAGAACGGTGCTAAAAAACAGGCCTCTGCCGCTGTGTCCCCATCCCCCCCTAAAGCACTTCCAAACAGCGATAACTCTCCTGCTTTGACTAAAGCGTATCTCGACGAGAGCCTTACAATTATATACGAAAAATTAGCCGCAAAGATACAAGCAAATCCACCAATGCGCTTTCCTCTGAAATAGCGGCCTTGGGCAACAGGACGGACCGCCTGGAGACTAAACATGACGAGCTATCTCTCGCTCACAATGACCTGAGAAATGATTTTGAATCACTAGCGGAAAGCTTCTCCTTCGTTCAAGCCCAAGAGGAGGATTTAGACAATCGCAACAGGCGAAATAACTTGCGGATCAGAGGGGTTGCCGAAACGGTAACCGATCTAGTCCCTGCTATGAATAAACTGTTTCAAGAACTTTTGCCAAACACACCAGTAGAGGCCTTTAAATGTGACAGAATCCACCGTGCACTCAGACTCAAGCCCCCTGCAGACAAACCTCCCTGTGACATTATTATGTGTCTAAAAGATTTTTTAGTCAAAGAAGAAATCTTACAAGCCTCCAGAGGCACTCCTAACATCATTCTAGAAGGATGTAAAATCCAAATATTTCCAGACATCTCCCCTGTGACCCTGGAGAGAAGAACAAAAATGAAGGAGGTGACTTCTATCCTTCAATCAGTCAGAATAAGATACCGATGGGGCTTCCCTTTTAAACTCAGAATTCCTCACAATGGTACAACCTACACAGTATTTAACCTTAGTGAAGGAAAAGAATTACTAATCAAGCTGGGTCTGTTGGAGCCAGATTCGCCGCTCAGGCTTCAAAATACCCCACGACCTTCTCCTCTGGAACACCCCGGCCTCCCGCAGTGACCAGCGTAGATGGCGTCAACCTTTTAGAGATTCCGAAGTATGATAACGACAGTTGTCCCTTCATTTGCCTCCTGCTGCTAATTATGCAAAATTATTAGAGACAAATATTGGTCTCCTTTTTCATGTTTATGCGGAGCAACGTTTTCGCTTCAGTTGTTTGATGATAAGTTAACAAGTTCGGGAGACGTTTCATTATTTCCCTCTTCTCCTACATTTTCATCTTCCTCACACTACTACTGAAAACTGCTTTAAATATGGTTGGAACAATAATAGACTCCTGACACATATGGTATTGCCGACCGCAATTTCATTTTCCACCTCTCTGTTGATCTTCAAGTACATGTACTCTATAACTTTACATAGCCAGTGATAACTACATCTCTCCGATTTTAATATTTCACTATGACCCCTCATGAGAATACTCCATTTTTGGTCTGTCGTTATTCATACTTTTTTGAGTATCATCTCCTTATCAGGACAGATACCCCATCAGGAAAAGTTTTTTTTTTTTCCCTTTCTCATAAATATAATGACAGCATGCGGGTCAGATCTGGAGGGAGCAGCGGTCTAACATCAACAGCTGCCCATTAATTATCTGTACTAGCTATATTTTCTTGTTTCACTGCTTAGATTGTGTGATAACTCAAAAATGTATATATTTCTTTACAAATCAAGGTAATGACATATTTTGTACAAGTATATTTGATTTCTAGTTCTTAAATTTAATTTCTTATCTGGAGGGTCGGGAATGGCCATGATTCCCCCCCAGTTGGGCTTTGCTTCCTCCATGGGCCGCTGCTGGTCACGACCCAAGCGCACTCTCTGCACTCGGGCGTTCCTGGTCGTGGCCCATGGGATGAGTGGCCCAATTTTTGGACGTGTTTGTCCAAGCTTAGTTTTTGCGAGATCGAGCTTTATACTTAAGTTTGATCCCCTTCAAGTTTGTTACAGATTTCTTATCCGTTTATTGTTTTTGTTCTTTTATTATAATGGAAGGCTTAAATCCAATAGAGGAAACTATGCTTACATATCGGGTACACATTGTATAACAACACCCAGTTATGTCTTCTCCCTGCTGACTGTTATAAGGTGTAGTGGTTCTGTCTCACCCTCCCCCTTTTTACAACTCAATTTCTCATATTATAATTCCCCTCTGTTGTTACTGATATGGGTCTCAAAATAATTTTGCATAATGTACAGGGGTTTAATTCCCCTCACAAAAGGAAAAAAGCCTTCAAGCACTATAAAAGCCTCAGTGCGGACATAATTCTCCTTCAGGAGACTCACTTTACAATCCCCCAAATATTTTGACAGAGGCTTTAGACAGTACCACTACACCGGCTACTCCTCCAAGTCTAGGGGCGTAGCAATATTCATTAGAAACAATATTATATTGTATGTCCAGAAAGTTTTTAAGGATCCTGAAAGTAGATACATTATAATTAAAGGTTCCCTTGGAGGTAAAGCTGTTACAATAGCATCAGTATACACTCCTAATGCCTCACACACATCTTTCTTTAATTCCTTTTTTGATGTTCTCGCTCTACACGATTCCCCCCATTTAATTATAGGTGGAGATTTTAATTTATAGGCCAATCCATCTCTGGACAGAAGCTCTTTCACCCCCCACACTAAGGCCTTTCCCAAATCACTAACCTGTTCGCTTAACGAATTTCAACTAATTGATTCCTGGAGAGCCCACAACGTAGGTTGCAGAGCTTATACCTTTTATTCCCACCCCCATAATAGCTACGCCAGGTTAGACTACATTTTCTGTACACCGATACTTCTAGCCAACTCTACAAGAGCAGAAATACACCCCTGCCCCTGGTCTGATCACCAAATCTCTAAGTTCGAGACCTCTCATGTGGGTATGTCCCCCACTCCATTCACCTGGAGAATTAACGATTCTCTACTCTCAGATCCTAAAACTATAAGCAATTTAACGTCCTCTCTAGAAGAATACTTCAAAATTAATAACACCGAAGATATATCAATACAATCCCTTTGGTCGGCTCATAAAGCCGTTATTAGAGGCCAGTTAATCAAAATCGCTTCCACCAAAAATAGAGAGAAATTAAGAGATATTAAAACTCTGACTTTAGACCTAGACAAGCTATATAAAAAAAATCATTAATTCTCCTTCTCCCGACATTGATAAACAAATCCAAACTAAAAAACAGGCCTTAGACTCATTACTTTCCGCTGACACACAAAAAACCCTCAGATTCACAAAGGCAAAATTTCTACTCCATTGCAATTCAACCTCAACAATGTTCGCTAGGAAACTCAAACAACAGATCTCTCCCACACATGTCTACAAGCTTAGAAACAAAAATGGTAAGACAGTTTCACATCCACAGGAAGTGATGGACATCTTCACCAGCTTCTATCAAAGCTTACTTTCTAGTCCACACCCTCCCCCAAACGATAAAGCTCAAACCTAGTTAGATAAAATTAAACTTCCCTCCTTTTCGCCCTCCCAAATTGATATGATCAATAACTCCTGCACTGAGATAGAAATAAAAGAAATGATTAAATCCCTCAAATCATCCACCACACCGGGCCCAGACGGATTTTCCACAACATATTATAAAAAATTCTCGAACATATTAACTCCTTGGATATCCAATCTTTGCAACCACATCTTCTAGACATGCTTCTAGCAAACCTATCACTGATCCCAAAACCCCAAAAAGACCACTCCTTACCACAAAACTTCAGACCTATTTCTGTCCTCAATAACAACACTAAAATCTTTGCTAGATTTCTAGCCAATAGACTGGCAACAGTAATTACATCATTAGTACACCCAGACCAGACCGGCTTTATACCCAGCAGGCAAATTATTGACAACACCAGACTTTTTTCAAGACGCCAACCTCTCACTACATGCAACCTGCCTAATCAGCCTACACATACACAAAGCTTTTGACAACATAAGTTGGAATTATTTAAACTTCATTCTCGCTAAAGTCGGCATCCCCAATAACTTTATCAGAGGTTTCAATGCATTATACCACAACCCCCAAACTAGAATCAAAATTCCCGGATGTAATTCCCAATTCTTTCCTTTGAGAAGAGGCACTAGACAGGGCTGCCCTCTATCCCCTCTCTTGTTTGCCCTTGCTATGGAACCGTTTGCACCAGCTCTTAGAGATCACCCTAAAATCAAAGGTTACCCCAAGGGCCAAAATGAATTCAAATTGAGTTTCTATGCAGATGACGGGATGTTATTCATCACAAACCCCTTGGAATCAATCCCAAATCTACTCTCAGTTCTAGAACTATTTCACAATGTATCGGGCTTAGGAGTTACTCTAGATAAGTGTTCAGCTATTGCTATTAATATTCAACCTAACCTATTAGAAAACTTAAAAAATCAATTTCCCTTAAAATGGTGTTCTTCCTCTTTCAAATATCTGGGTATCTATATCACCCCTCTATACAACACGCTATTTCAAGCTAACTACCCCAATCTCTTCAATAACATTCTTAACCATCTTAAAAATTGGTCTCCTTTTTGGGAAGAATCTGTGCTATCAAAATGGTCATACTACCGAAACTTCTATATTATTTTAGAGCCCTTCCCATTTTAATTCCTAAAAACAAACTGGAATTGATCCAGAGATCTATTAACAAATTTGTGTGGATGGGGGGTAGGCCCAGATGTAATAATGCATTGCTTCATAGGCCGCAAACAACGGGAGGTCTGGGCATACCTAACCTCTAGCTATACTTTCTGTCCGCTCGATTCCTTCAACTGCCACAATGGTCTAGCCCTATCAATACAATTCCATGGTTAACATTTGAACGCAACGCCATTCTCCCATTCAGGTTAGAAAGCATAGCTTGGTCCAATATTTCAAATTAAAAAAAAATGTATCAGTTAAATAGAATTGTTGCTCACTCTCTCCAGATTTGGATCAAATATAAAGACCCGTTACAATTATCCCCTCCCACATCTATACTAGCTTCTTTTTTTGGCGACACCCGCTTTCCTTCGGCTTTCAACAACTCCGACGGGTTTATTCTATGGAATCAGGCGGGACTGACCAGCTTGAAATCCCTCGCACAAAACAATCTTTTCAACACTTTTGAGCAACTGTGTAATACTTATAACCTCCCTGAATGGGAACTCTCGAACTATAACTTGATTAAAGAATTCTATCTCTCCCACTACGCAATTAACAACCTCAATAGCCCTTCTCCCTTTGAACAAATATGTGTTTCCTCCTCTAGAGATAGAGGAAAGATCTCTGTTTTATACAAACTTTGTAGCATCCCCCAAACCAAAGAAAAATCTAAACCTATGCTCCAATGGGCACTAGAACTCAACTGCAATATCTCTATAAGAGACTGGCAGACAATGTTCAGTAATCTCCGTAAGAGCTGCTGTTTCCCTGCTATCTGTGAATCCCCATTTAAACTAATGACTAGATGGTATATGTCCCCTTCTAGAATACATCAATGTTATCCTAACTGCTCCCCTAACTGTTTTAGAGGCTGCTCAAACGATGGAACCCTTTTACATATTTTTTGGGACTGCAAACACTTAGACCCAATATGGAAATCGATCACTAAAATTGCAGACCAATTAACGAGTGATAAAATTCCCCTTACTCCTCAAATATGCCTTTTGTTCTGGAACATTCCAAATGTTCCATGTCACACCAATAAATTATTGCATACACTTTGTAGTGCAGTCATCTGGATGATCGCATGCAAGTGGCGTACCCCTTATATCTCATGGCAACAAGTCATATCAAGAATGTCTTCAATTAGACTTACAGAATATATCTATTGTACCTTACATGACCAATTTAGCTTATATGAACAAAAATGGACTCTTTGGGATACAATATCTAAAGACTAACTGACCCTTATATGTAATGCAATATCTGATATCTTTTATACTATATATAAATTGTATACCTCTTTTTATTACATTGGATGTATTCTTTGTAACTACTCTTTGTACCTTACCTTCCAATAAAGCTTTTTGTAAACAAAAAGAAATTATAACTTCCAGCTTCAATAATTTGTCAGATAAGCCACCTGCTTGAATACAGTTTTTGAAAATATAGTAAATTACCTTAAAACAATTTATAATAATTATTTGTATATTACTTACTTATGATAATTAACCACTTGTCACACAGGCCAATTTTGACACTTCTCTCCTACGTGTAAAAATCATAATTTTTTTGCTAGAAAATTACTCAAAACCCCCAAACATTATATATATAGTTTTTTAGCAAACACCCTAGGGAATAAAATGGTGGTTGTTGTAACGTTTTATGTCACAAGGTATTTGCGCAACAATTTTTAAAACGCATTTTTTTTGGAAAAAAATAGCTCCATGAATGAAACAAACAAAAACACTAAACTTAGCCCGATTTTCTTGTATAATGTGAAAGATGATGCTACGCCGAGCAAATAGATACCTAACATGTCATGCTTTAAAATTGCACACGCTTGTGAAATAGCACCAAATTTCAGTACTTACAAATCTCCATAAGCAATGCTTGTAGAATTATTGCTCTCGCTCTAACATTCACGGCAATGCCTCACTTGTGTGGTTTGAACGCCATTTACATATGTTAAAACAAGACCTTATGCTGGTTAAATTAGTAAACTATGAGAACTAATGAAGGTACTATATATAATCTATGTGTATGTGTATTTTACTCTGATACTAGCCAGTGCCTCACCAGCCACTGACGGCACTGCACATCCCTGGGAAATACACAGGCAGGACCCAAAACAAAAAAGGAGACATTTTAAGTAATTTTATATTGGATTGTCAAAAATAAGTATTGTTTGTGATGCTATTACAATGTTGATGTTATAAAAGTAAACTGTATGATGTAACCATAGAACTGATTTAAAAAGCCCTTAAAGGGTCAGCTCCTGGTTGAAAGGGGCTAAGGAGGAAAGGGCTGTCTCTATATAAGCCTGATTTCACTATATGCACTATTAGATATACCCTATAGATGCAAACTCAGCTATTTATAAATTATGGATCATACTTTACTCTGGTGCCTTGACCAGTCATATGTGAGTAGGGAAATTGTGTGGGAAGTGGCGTTGCCTAACGGGAGTCTATAGTGCTCCTTAAAAGGATATATAAAGTGCTACTGTGCAAAAAGGTGTTTCTAAACCAAATTACATATGTGATTCCATAACAATCTTACAATGATACATCAGGTAAAAATATAAATATAATAAATATAATAGGTGGTGACAGTAGATATATGTGACAATACAAAAATAAATATATCTTTAGTGCTGTCTAAATGAACAGGTAAACCAATGTGCCATACACCATCTGATGTTCCAAAAAATATAGGATGTGTTTAAAAAACGTAAAAGTCCAAACACATATATGTGCAGCCGTGCCACAATAAAACCATAGATCTTAAGCAAATAGTGCATATATTTCAGCAGTGGTGGTGGCTATACCGGGTGATGTGAGGGAAGTGAGGAGATGGAGCGAATATGCCACATACAAACGTGCTCCCCTCCTTCAAACTCCCCCACTCACCGATCCTCACAGATCTCCGGAGGTTCCTATGTAGGTACTGTGCTCAGCCCGCGGGTCCTTCCGTAAGTCCTCACGTAGTTTCGCAAATAGAGGGTAGGCGGTGGTTAAAGGTTAGGAATGTATGCTCTGTTGTAATAATCCAAAAACACTTACATGTGAAATAAGAGAAGTCAGACACGGGTGATCTGAATGAAGAGCCGGAACTTCCTTGCTTTCCACCAGCGACCGGAAGTGCGTAATGACGCAAACCAAGGCTCCACCTGATGCGTTTAGTCACACGGACGTCATCGGAGGCGGTACTATGGCGCTGCACATCCCGGTCTATTTATGCCCCAGAAGCGCTCAGCAATCAATACATTACGTGATGTTGGGGGCCATCTTGCTACTCAACATTGAAGCCTACCCCAAGTCATCATGCTTCTCAATGCAAACGCATATATATAAAACCAACAGCATTTTATTATATATCTTACAACCAATAAAATCAAAGACGAATATCTATGTAAAACTTTCAGAGAGCAATCTCCGTAGTATAAGTAGATAAAAATGTAAAAACATGAGTGTTTTACAGGAGCGTACTCAGCATATGTGTATGTGTTATATGCATAAAAACTGACCATAAATAAAAAAATATATTTTAAATTATATTAATAAATTATATTATAATAAAATACTGCCCGTAGACAAACCCACCCCCCTTTTTTATATATATATATATATACTCGGAATACTAAAATCTAGATACCAGTATAAAATTAAATATGCGTATCAATCCCTACTAAAAATTGTTGTATAAATTATGTGATATATGGCAAGGGTATATGGCAGAATTATTTTAGAGGGAAGGAAGCGTATGATAGAATATAAAAAAAGTGACATTTCTCAAAGGTATTTTGGCCCTGGACACGGGAATGGGTGTCCCTAGTGTCTATATTGTATTCTGATTGGAGAATTAAAAGAGAGTGGGAGGGTAAATTATTGATATTCCGTAAATTTGTGAAATATTCAACTTAATACGAGGATTGTATGATGACCTATCTGAGACTTGAATCTAGTCTGGGAGAAGAGGAGGAATTCAATACTGTGGATACTTTAAGCAGGGTGCAACCTTGTGGACCCCTATGTGTTTTATAATAACCCTTATGTGGAACTTTATTATAGATGGGACCTTCAACTTTTGTCTGTCCTAAGTACCAATTCCCTAAAGGGATGGTAGGTCCAAAATTACACCAATCTGGAAACCCAGCGTGTCCTCTTAAACCCCATTATGCAAAAAAATATAGAGGGGAGGGGAGGGAATAAATTTATTCAATGAGATTTTATTCATTGGTGATGAAACAGTTCAAATCAATCTCGATGTGTCCATTTGGTTTTAAGGTGTCTAAAATATAGATCCATCTTGTTTCATTTTGTGACACCAAGGAACATCTATTTCCTCCTCTCCAGTATTCCTTGACGTGATCTATACCATAAAACGTCATGACACTTGGATCCTTGTTGTGAGCAATCTTAAAATGTTTGGAGAGGCTATGATTGGGATATCCTTTCCTGATGTTCTTAATGTGTTCCCGAATGCGTATCCACAGTGGTCTCGTGGTTCTTCCCACGTACTGGAGGTGACAGGGGCATTCTATGACATAGGTTACATGGGAACTCTTGCATGTAATTAACTGATTTATCTTGTGTTGTTTCCCTGTGGAGGTAGAATGGAACACTTCTTTTCTTCTCTGTTGGGTCTTGCTGGTTCTACAAGGTAAACACTGTTGGCATCTAAAGAAACCTTTTAATTTTGGAAATAGTTCTATCTTCCTTGGGGGGTTAATTACATTGTGTACCAGCTTCGTTCTCCTATTTGGTGCCCTTTTATAAATTAATCTTGGCCTAGAAGGTAGGAGGTTTTTCAGTGTTTTATCTGATTTCAGGATTGCCCAATGTTTTTTAATAATACCTTCCATTTGTTTATGTTGTTGGTTATAGCCCGTGAGGAAGGCAAACTCAGACCCCTTCTTGTTCTTCTTCTTAAAAAGTTTGGCCCGATCCATGTTTCTGACCTCATTCCTCAATTTGTTCATTTCCCACCTCTTATAGCCTTTCTCTACAAATCTCTCCACCAGGATATTTGATTGTGTGTCGTAATCGACGATTCGGCTACAGTTTCTCCTGATCCTCATAAATAGGCCTTTCGGCACATTCCTGATCCAGTTTGCATGGTGGCAGCTCCTAGTTGGAATGTATCCATTCCGATCAGTTGGTTTGAAGAATTCGCTACGCTGGGGGCATACTTAGCCCCCATCGCAACTCCCTTAGTTTGAGCATAAGGGAGTTGCGATGGGGGCTAAGTATGCCCCCAGCGTAGCAAATCTCTTTATGAGTAAATGGGAAGCAGAGACTATTTTTACCAACAGGAAACCGAATTTGGTGTTTTATAAAAGATATATAGATGATATAATTTTAATTTGGAGGGGCACAGAGAATGAGTTGGAGGAATTTTTTAGAGGCATGAATTGCAACCAATACGGGATATCGTTTACGGGATCTTGGAACTCAAACAAAGCAGAATACCTGGATCTACAAATTTTTAAAGAAGGAAACCAATTATATACTAAGACATTCTTCAAAGCAACTGATCGGAATGGATACATTCCAACTAGGAGCTGCCACCACGCGAACTGGATCAGGAATGTGCCGAAAGGCCAATTTATGAGGATCAGGAGAAACTGTAGCCGAATCGTCGATTACGACACACAATCAAATATCCTGGTGGAGAGATTTGTAGAGAAACTACCTTCTAGGCCAAGATTCATTTATAAAAGGGCACCAAATAGGAGAACGAAGCTGGTACACAATGTAATTAACCCCCCAAGGAAGATAGAACTATTTCCGAAATTAAAAGGTTTCTTTAGATGCCAACAGTGTTTACCTTGTAGAACCAGCAAGACCCAACAGAGAAGAAAAGAAGTGTTCCGTTCTACCTCCACAGGGAAACAACACAAGATAAATCAGTTAATTACATGCAAGAGTTCCCATGTAACCTATGTCATAGAATGCCCCTGTCGCCTCCAGTACGTGGGAAGAACCACGAGACCACTTTGGATATGCATTCGGGAACACATGAAGAACATCAGGAAAGGATATTCCAATCATAGCCTCTCCAAACATTTTAAGATTGCGCACAGCAAGGATCCAAGTGTCATGACGTTTTATGGTATAGATCACGTCAAGGAATACTGGAGAGGAGGAAATAGATGTTCCTTGGTGTCACAAAATGAAACAAGATGGATCTATATTTTAGACACCTTAAAACCAAATGGACTCAACATCGAGATTGATTTGAACTGTTTCATCACCAATGAATAAAATCTCATTGAATAAATTCCTTCCCTCCCCTCCCCTCTATATTTTTTGGCATGATGGGGTTTAAGAGGACACGCTGGGTTTCCAGATTGGTGTCATTTTGGACCTACCATCCCTTTAGGGAATTGGTACTTAGGACAGACAAAAGTTGAAGGTCCCATCTATAATAAAGTTCCACATAAGGGTTATTATAAAACACATAGGGGTCCATAAGGTCGCACCCTGCTTAAAGTATCCACAGTATTGAATTCCTCCTCTTCTCCCTGACTAGATTCAAGTCTCAGATAGGTCATCATACAATCCTCGTATTAAGTTGAATATTTCACAAATTTATGGAATATCAATAATTTACCCTCCCACTCTCTTTTAATTCTCCAATCAGAATACAATATAGGCACTAGGGACACCCATTCCCGTGTCCAGGGCCAAAATACCTTTGAGAAATGTCACTTTTTTATATTCTATCATACGCTTCCTTCCCTCTAAAATAATTCTGTCATATACCCTCGCCATATATCACATAATTTATACAACAATTTTTAGTAGGGATTGATACGCATATTTAATTTTATACTGGTATTAAGATTTTAATATTCCGAGTATATATATATAAAAAAGGGGAGTGGGTTTGTCTACGGGCAGTATTTTATTATAAAATAATTTATTAATATAATTTAAAATATATTTTTTTATTTATGGTCAGTTTTTATGCATATAATACATACACATATGCTGAGTACGCTCCTGTAAAACACTCATGTTTTTACATTTTTATCTACTTATACTACGGAGATTGTTCTCTGAAAGTTTTACATAGATATTCGTCTTTGATTTTATTGGTTGTAAGCTATATAATAAAATGCTGTTGGTTTTATATATATGCGTTTGCATTGAGAAGCATGATGACTTGGGGTAGGCTTCAATGTTGAGTAGCAAGAGGGCCCCCAACATCACGTGATGTATTGATTGCTGAGCGCTTCTGGGGCATAAATAGACCGGGATGTGCAGCGCCATGGTACCGCCTCCGATGATATCCGTGTGAGGAAACGCGTCAGTTGGAGCCTTGGTTTGCGTCATTACGCACTTCCGGTCGCTGGTGGAACGCAAGGAAGTTCCGGCTCTTCATTCAGATCACCCGTGTCTGACTTCTCTTATTTCACATGTAAGTGTTTTTGGATCATTACAACAGAGCATACATTCCTAACCTTTAACCGCTGCCTACCCTCTATTTGTGCAACTACGTGAGGACTTACAGAAGGACCCGCGGGCTGAGCACAGTACCTACATAGGAACCTCCGGAGATCTGTGAGGATCGGTGAGTGGGGGAGTTTGAAGGAGGGGAGCACGTTTGTATGTGGTATATTCGCTTCATCTCCTCACTTCCCTCACATCACCCAGTATAGCCACCACCACTGCTGAATTATATGCACTATTTGCTTAAGATCTATGGTTTTATTGTGGCACGGCTGTACTTATATGTGTTTGGACTTTTACGTTTTTTAAACACATCCTATATTTTTTGGAACATCAGATGGTGTATGGCACATTGGTTTACCTGTTCATTTAGACAGCACTAAAGATATATTTATTTTTGTATTGTCACATATATCTACTGTCACCACCTATTATATTTATTATATTTATATTTTTACCTGATGTATCATTGTAAGATTGTTATGGAATCACATATGTAATTTGGTTTAGAAACACCTTTTTGCACAGTAGCACTTTATATATCCTTTTAAGGAGCACTATAGACTCCCGTTAGGCAGCGCACAATTTCCCTACTCACATCTGTTACTGGATTTATTTCTGGTTAGTCGTGGGGGCAGCAGCCTTAGTTTTACTTTTTATACTAGGAACAGCGCCACACCACACACCCACCTTATAATTCTGTTATTATCTTGACCAGTCATAGCTAACTTTTTAGATGCTGTACAAGATTGCATTGTGCATTGCTAGGCAGTTTTCACAGTTTCTTCACTAGCAGGAGGCAAGCTGAGCAGAGCTTTGTCACTGTCCTCCTGTAGAGGACGCTGCCTGGTGCAAACCTCTGACCTCATCTCCTGGTATGGTTCACCACAATTGCTCAGCTGAAACAACCACTCTGCCAAAATATTTTTCCCCCTTACATTATAAAAGCATTTTTTCATTCTTGTATTTTATGCAGCGTTCTTTTATACAATAAGTGTTTTTTTCCTGATACTTCAGAAATTAGGGCTGAGTGGCAGAGAATGGCAGAAATTGCACGCATCATTTGTTAATCCACGGGGAGACTCCTTAACGTTTATGGAGGGTTCCTTCTAAGACACTTTTCTCCATGGGAAAATGTGCTGTACCTGGAAATTCATATTTACATGGTTACCAGCGGGGAGTCCTTGAAAAGAGACTTTATTGCTTCTTTCATTTGATTTTTAAATTCATAATTTACAACATAGATTTAAGGGGAATCTAAAACGATATTAATTTCTGTTACATTTGTAACATTCTGCTCTACAATTCAATCAAGAATTTTGCTATATGCTGCATTACATTAGTCACACCTATTACTTAACGTGAACTTGGGCCCAGACTATGAGCACTAAAATATTTACATACAGTCATGAGAAAAAGTTTGACATATTTGAACAGGCAGACCTTAGATCTTCTTTGAAATGGTGCCTAAAGATCCAGTCGATATACCTAAGCAAATGACACATTAAATTAACATGATTTATTCATTATCATTAACTAAATTAACAAAAATGCAAATTTGTCAGTAGATCCCCACATTTACCACCACTTCAAATCCATGATATTGAAATCTGGTGTTCCAGATTATGGGCCAAATTATTAGAACCTACTTGGGTAGTATATACAGTGGGGATCGAAAGTTTGGGCACCCCAGGTAAAAATTTGTATTAATGTGCATAAAGAAGCCAAGGAATGATGGAAAAATCTCCAAAAGGCATCAAATTACAGATTAGACATTCTTATAATATGTCAACAAAAGTTAGATTTTATTTCCATCATTTACTCTTTCAAAATAACAGAAAACAAAAAAATGGCATCTGCAAAAGTTTGGGCACCCTGCAGAGTTAATATCTTGTACTGCCCCCTTTGGCAAGTATCACAGCTTGTAAACGCTTTTTGTAGCCAGCCAAGAGTCTTTCAATTCTTGTTTGAGGTATCTTTGCCCATTCTTCCTTACAAAAGTCTTCCAGTTCTTTGAGACTTCTGGGCTGTCTGTCACGCACTGCTCTTTTAAGGTCTATCCATAGATTTTCAATTATGTTGAGGTCAGGAGATTGTGAAGGCCATGGCAAAACCTTCAGTTTACGCCTCTTGATGTAATCCCCCGTGGATTTCGAGGTGTGTTTAGGATCATTATCCATTTGTAGAAGCCATCCTCTCTTTAACTTCAGCTTTTTCACAGATGGCATCAAGTTACCATCCAAAATTTGCTGAAATTTTATTGAATCCATTTTTCCTTCTACTCGTGAGATGTTCCCTGTGGCACTGGCTGCAATACAACCTCAAAGCATGATTGATCCACCCCCATGCTTAACAGTTGGACAGAGGTTCTTTTCATTAAATTCTGTGCCCCTTCTTCTCCAAACGTACCTTTGCTCATTCCTGCAAAAAAGTTAAATTTTAACCTCATCGGTCCACAGAAATTGTTTCCAAAATGCATCAGGCTTGTCTATATGTTCATTTGCAAAGTTCAAACGCTGATTTTTGTGGTGAGGACGTAGAAGAGGTTTTCTTCTGATGACCATATTTTACAAGTATCTCTTTATAGTGGAATAGTGTGCCACAACTCCAGTGTCTGCCAGATCTTTCTGGAGGGATTGTGCAGTCAAACGTGGGTTTTGAATTATTTTTCTCACAATCCTGCGAGCTGTTCTCTCTGATATTTTTCTTGGTCTTCCAGATCTTGCTTTAACTTCCACTGTTCCTGATGACTGCCATTTCTTAATTACATTCCGAACAGAGGATATTGACATCTGGCAGGTCTCAGCCTTGCAAAGGGGGCAGTGCATGCTATAAATTCTGCAGGGTGCCCAAACTTTTGAAGACGCCATTTTTTTGTTTCTGTAATTTTGAAAGTGTCAATGATGGAAATAAAATCGAACTTTTGTTGACATATTATAAGAATGTCTAATCTGTAATTTGATGCCTTTTGGAGATTTTTCCATCTTTCCTTGGCTTCTTTATGCACATTAATACAATTTTTTACCTGGGGTGCCCAAACTTTCAATCCCCACTGTAGGTGGGATCTTTCTTATTTAGACCTCAGATGTCTAGGGTCTGATATTCTCTTTGATATTTATGTGTGTGGTGTCATCATGCCTAGATTTAAAGTGTTCTCTATGTGTTCTGCAGAGACAAAGTTGTAGATGTTTCATGGTCTAGGGTCAGGCTCAGGGACCAGTGGCTGTAGCAGTATAGAGGTTCACAGGTAGTCAGCTGTAAATGTACAAGCAGATAACGTGGGCTCACCTGAGGGATGGGGTCTAAGCAGTAACCGGCATTCACCAGAGCTTCTAATGGTGGAGATGGGTTTTTCTGCATGTTATTACCATGTTGCGGTCCTCAGGATTGCCCCACGAGGATGTGAGGAAGCAGGGGTGTGTAGTAGATATAGATGGTAGGGATTAAGCAGAGGCATAGTCAGTAAACAAGCCAAAGGTCAGTAACAAGTAGTACTTGGATGGGATCAGAGCATAGTCGAGGAACAAACCAAGGGTTGGTAATGAGTAGTAGCAAAGATAAGGACAGCAGCAGGTTTGCAAGGAGCAAGATATTGGCTGGAGAGAACACAATAATCTGGCAAACAGGAAATACAGAGATATGGCTTAAATCAGGAAGTTCATGGGAGGAGCAAAGGGTTCAACATGAATGGTAGGCTTTCCAGAAAAGTGTCTGATCAAAAAGAACATAAGAGTAATATTACAGTTTGAACATATAGGCAAAGACCAGGCCTTCTAGAAAAATGTTTTTGGCAATAAACATGCGGGGCACTAACTGAAGACAGCATTTCAAAAGAACATCAACACCAGCTGTGTAGCATGGTGATAGGATTGTTATGGTTTGCAGTCGTTAAGTCAACTATGAATTCTGCATCATATCACAGTATGCTCGAAGATATGTGAGGCCATTTGTCCAAAAGTTGAAGTGGTACTGGAAACAGAACTTTCAACATAACAATAATCTGAAGCACACTAGCAAATCCGTCAGGGAATAGCCCAAAAAGAAAAAATAGAGCGTTATGGACTCCCATAGTAAAAGTCTTGCCATTGGGCAGTTCATGCAAAAAGTAGCACAAACAAGGGTTATGGACTGCTATAGTAAAATCCCTGCCATTGGGCAGTTTATGTGAAAAGAGACACAGACATCTTTCAACTGAAATTTTCCATAGAAGAGTAGTCAAATGACAGAAACTGTGTGGCAGTTACACAAAATGCCTAAAATAATTTCTGTTAAAGGAGTTAATTCCAACTTCTAAGGCACATACTATTACAACTCCTTGCTGAATAAATTATTGAATATTCCTTTTGTTTTTATTAAAGTATCTGGCACTGTTTAAATGAATATTTAATGTTTGCCTGCTCAAATATGACTTCTCCAGAGTCTCTCCCATGCCCTGGAACTCACTACCTCAGTCCGTATAGCTATCACACACTCTGTCCACCTTTAGTGAATCACCACATATATGTTGTGCCTACAACTACAATGAAGGATGTATAGAAATGACAGATTTAAAACATGTACTTTCAAAAACAAATCAGCAATACTAGGTGCATTCTTTCTATCCTGGTAGGTTCCTATTAAACTCCAGCTTCAGGAGCTTTTCACTTTTGTTTATGTCTCCTTTGCTTCTAATTTTGATACAAATGCTGTTGTTTACAGAACTCAATAGCTCAAACTGAAATTTCCACACAAGTGAAGGAATCAGAGCAGTGACTCATTCCTTAGTGGATAGCTCCCTCTCAGGTCAGACTAATGGGGGACTGAAAGCAAGAAGATTCTGCTGTGCTCTCACTTTGGATATTTCTTAGGGGTTGATTTACTAAAACTGAAAATGCAAAATCTGGTGCAGCTGTGTATGGTAGCCAATCCGCTTCTAACTTCACCTTGTTCAATCAAGTTGTGACAAAAAACCTGTAAGATGATAGGTTTCTATGCAGAAATGTACCAGATTTTGCGCTCTCCAGTTTTAGTAAATCAACCCCTTAGAGTTCTAGGAATCCTTTGCCATACACTAACCACTTCAGCCCCGGAAGGATTTACCACTTTAGGACCAGAGCACTTTTTGCAATTCGGCACTGCGTCGCTTTTAGGCTCCTTTCACACCAAGGTGTTGGAAAAAGGCCTGTAAAATCCTGTAAAACGTCATGATATTAGTGTGTGTTTTTGCAGCGCTTTTGAAGCCCCCCTCTAATAGCATTCTCTAAGGGCTTTTCAAGCGTTTGTGTTTCAATCATGTGATCTTTCCACAGCCTCAGTGCACATTTCATGCACTTTTCAAGCGCTTTTCAAGAGCTTAACCATTATTTTCAATGGACATGAGCTCACAAAACAAGCTAAAAAGATGCTGCTTGCAAGACTTTTAGCAACACCTCGGTGTGAAAGCATCCATTGAGATGCATGGGGAGCATTTTTGGTGCTCTTTTTATGTGCTAATTTTAGAGCAAAAACGCCTTGGTGCGAAAGGGGTCTAACTGACAATTACGTAGTCGTGCGATGTTGTACCCAAACAAAATTGACATCCTTTTTTCCCCACAAATAGAGCTTTCTTTTGGGGGTATCTGATCACCTCTACATCACTTCTGATCACCACTATAAACAAAAAAAGAGCGACAATTTTGAAAATAAACCCCAATATTTTCTACTTTTTGCTAAAATACATAAAAAAAAAATATAAAAAAAAATGTATTCATCAGTTTTGGCCGATATATACACTTCCTCATATTTGTGGTAAAAAGAAAATCGAAATCAGCGTATATTGATTGGTTTGCACAAAAGTTGCTGCGTTTACAAACCATGAGAATCCATTTATGGCATTTTTACTTTTTTTTACTAGTAATGGTGGCGATCTGCGATTTTTATCGGGATTGCGATATTGCGGCTGACAGATTGGAAATTTTTTACACTTTTTTGGGACCATTGACATTTATACAGTGATCAGATCTAAAAATAGCCACTGATTATTGTATAAATGTCATTGGCAGGGAAGGGGTTAGCCTGCAGGGGGCAATCAAGGGGTTAACTGTGTTCCCTAGGCATGCTCTAACTGTGAGGGTGCTGGGCTGGCAGGGGCATGACAGATCTAAATGATCCTGAATACAGGGATCAGTAGATCTCTGTCATTCCCACTGACAGAACGGGGAACCGCCGTGTTTACATCGGTGGTTCCCCGTTCTTCCTCTGTAGTAGGCGAACGCAAGTCGCCGGCAGGCATCGAGTCCGCCCGACCCACGGCCACACCATGTTTGGAATAAAACATGTGACCAGTGTCCAAAAAATTAGAAAATATCAAACATATATTGAAACAAAAGTCCCAACTTTCAATGTAGGTGAATCCAGAATGGTGAACTTAACATATGAAGTAAGAGACCTCTTCAAAAAATCTGAAAAAACAAGGGGATGCTTCAAACAGTGGAATATGTGAAGAAAAAATGTAGGTGGCTCCTTACCAGATTGGATGGACTCTCACGTCAGTACAGCTGGGGAGTCAGTTGCGCTTATGTGGTTTACCCTCCACAGGGATCTCAGGCACTCTCCACTGGTGTCTTGGGATGGGAATATATGCCTTCCTGCAGCCAGGATAGATGGATTAGGCAAACTCGATTTCCTCCTTTGACACACTCTAGTGGGCCTGGTCAGTGGGGGCTCACAAGGTGGGCATGTGGAGAAAAAGAAAAAAACTCCACTTGGTGCAGTAAAATCACCACTACTTTATTGTGGATTAAAACAAGGTATAGCCGGCAATACAATAAAAACATCCAAGTTAAAATAACTGCGATGGGCTCACAGTCCTCACCCGACGTGTTTCATCTCAAATAGACATTGTCTGGGGTGTGGAGACCGCGCGCCCCCACCGCAGTTTAAATTAGACTTCCACAAATTCTCAAAATTGTCATCAATTAGCAAACCGGAAGTTGCTCAGAGAGGCTTCCGCCCTCGTGGGGTCGGCGTGCCTTTCAAGCCTCATTCTGGGTGCTACCTGTAAAACCTTCCCATTTATGTTAATACCAACTTCCTACCAATGGCAGACTTTGCGATCAGGGGGAGGGAGGGAAGATATTGCATAGGGGTCCCCTAGGGAGGAGGTGATTCGGTCAAAAACGCAAGAGGCTTCAGAGTGTCCGATTGCTGCGCGTCATGCGTGGCTCCTCCTGCCTCACTGCCAGATTTCTTCTGATTGGTCTGATTGTATCGGACACTCTGAAGCCTCCCGCTTTTTTTTGTAATTCCTTTATTTCTTAAGAAAGATACAGTGTATAAACAATGGTAAATACAGTGTATGACATATATATAACGGGACAGTGCAAAACAGAAGTGTGCCACAGCCCTGCAAGAGTACCGTGGCTCTACAGTATGCCCGAGGAAGAGGGGGGAGGCGACCGGATTTC
>BLSH010416267.1:1394188-1425066 GCA_018402905.1 Glandirana rugosa | reverse complement strand
CTTGAGTGTGTGTTGTTTGAGATGTGTGAGCAGCTGCTACTCCCCCCCCTGTCCTAGACAACGTTGTCTTTTTAATTTATTTTATTTTGAGGTTTGGTCTTTTTGCTGATCCCTAATATATATCCTTGTTAATCATGTCCCTAATTAATTTCATTTTTTGAATAAATTTATACACTTTTTCAAATTTTTGGTTTCTGATTGCTGCTTGTGCTCCATTGACTCCTTTCCGATTGGTCCTTTTTGGGGAACCCTTTCCCTCCATCGGGTTTTCTTTAAAATTGATTGTTTATGGTCTCTGGTCTGCACTGGATTGATCTTTCATCCAGTGATTCAGCACATTCTACTCTATTCACATTGGGACCAATATCATTATAACCAGTAGGAGCTTATCTGTAGTAGATCCAGGTTGGACTCTCCAAAAATTCCTTTTTTTAATTGTCCAATATAGACTTTAATTATTGCATAATTTGTTATATGGTTTGCCAACTTCATACTCTCCCCTCATTTTCACAGTTCATGAACTAATATACTGTTTACACTGTTCTTCCATTTTTACCATGATACTATTCCTGTTTTTATGTGCACATGACATTTGTATTCATTGTAGATGCTGTCATTTCTATGTGTACATTGTAACCAGCATTATAGCATATCCTGTGCCGGCTTGCCCCTCCCCCCTTTAGCCTTTATATTGTGGATCACCTGCCACACTATCTAGATCTGTTGCTGCTTGATGAAGGAACGCGGCTACCAGGACACCGTAGCGCGCATGCTCACGAAACGCGTCGCATTCTGGTGATGACGTCCATCCAGACTGCCCCATCTCTGCATGCCAAGCCTCGTTCTGGTGTCCCTCACTGTCTGGCCAGCATTTTCACCTTCACAGCGAGAGGACAGATCTACAACACAGCGCAGGTGAATGGATGTGTAACAGCCTTGGACAGGATCAACACCGAAGAGACGCCTTGGAGATCTCTTCTACACAGATGTGCCTGTTATTACTTCACCTATGTGAGTTGCCATTTGGTAATGTAATAAAGCTGTTTTTAATCCTGCACTTAGAGGCGCCTCTTTGCTTTTTTCTAGAGCGCTGTTTCTGCTCTCATAAGGTGGCTGCCCTTAGTGTCTATGGACTTTCTATGGACAATATTGACTTTTCCATTACTGCATTTTAATTATTTTAGTGTTTAATGCCTAATTTGGGGTACTCAGGATTACTTGGGTGCTTGCGCCTAACACTTGCTGTTGTATCCCAGGTTTGTTAATCATTTAAGTATGTATTGATGTTCTGGGAAGGGGAAAATTGGCAGATTCACTAGGATCTTATACATTTTCGAATAAATCCTTTCCTAGTTGGGCCATCTTTATATACAATTTCAAAATGTGTAGGCAGTGAAAAGGTAGAGGATGGTGATAGTGTTTGAGTGAAGTGGCATATTTGTAGATAATATCAGAAGACCCTTGAGGTAATGGAATATTTTTCTCAAAGTTTAGAGAGAGGAAAAAGAAAGAAATCTACTATTCACTCCATCTACCACTGGACACAGCTTGAATAGAGATTGTTCCCTTCGGAAGTGAACCATATTAGGTCAGTGGAGGTTGTGGGATAGTTAAGTTTAGGTCTCTACAAAACTAAGGAAGATCCTCTGGGTAACGTAGGAGGAGGATTTGCCATCTTTACTAAGATTTAAACTTTAGGAAAAACCTTAGTACTTGGGAATGTCATACTATACAGCAGTCAAAATAGGCTGAATTAGATGTTTTTGCTGAAGAGTGAGCTGGGAGAGGTCACTGGCAGAGAGAAAGTGTACATCTGCTCAGTGATTCCACTTCAGACTGACAGGTATCTTTCACTTCTCTAATTAAGGTTGGAAGGAGGTGGAAGTTTTTAACAGTAGGTATGCAGCCAGGGCTGCTGATCTAGCAGTACAGCCTGCCCTCCAGTGCTGGGCTCCGGCTACATCAGTTTAAAATGGGGGCCCGGGCACCTGTTGAGCAGGAGGTCCGGCTATAATGTTTTATTCCAGACACCAATCCTCTTCTGCCTCCCCGTGCAGTGCTGTCAGCTTCTCCTATTCTTTCCCTCTCACATGTGCCCCTTCCATCTGCTGTCCAGGCCTCCCTGTGTGCCCCTGCAGTGCTGCTGGCCTCCCTCCTCTCCTCTCCCACTGGCAACTGCACACAGGGTGATGTTTCAAAATGAAGAGCAGGAGAAGGGGCTAGTAGGTATATAATTTACTGGCTTCTTTCTTTCCTGAAGAAACACAGTAAGTGATCTGCGCCAATCACTCCTGTGTCCATTCATCACTGTAGCATAGTGAATGGTGTTTACTATACTTCAGTTTGTGAATGAGCAGGAAGCTTCAGAGAAATTCCTATTCATTCATCTGCACGGCTGAGGTTACAGAAAAAGGAACTGATAAATCTATGTCCTTGGTCACTTTTAGGTGGAGGAAATCAACCCCATAGTCCTCAAGATCGGAATCAGGTGTGTTATCTGACTGAAAGATATAAGAGGAGGTCCAAAGGATAGGCAAGCAAGGAGAATCGAGAGGAGATCTTCAGGTTTTAGAAGAGATGCGCTATCTCTTGGTGGTAGTGATGATGCCACTTTAGATGTAGCATGAACATCGCTTTGTGTCCAATTCTAAGAAGGAATCCTTGCACTTCTGCTGTGTGACCATTTTATAGCTGGAGTAAAAGTTTTTCTCGACAGGTCTTAGTTAGAACTATATCAATACGCATGTTCTCCTTGTCAGGGCTGAGCTCAGCCCTCTCTTCTCAGAGCAAGCTGCTCAGCCGAGGGTTAATTGCCAGTCTCAGCTTTCACTCTGTCTCACCTGATGTCCATATCCTGCTCGTTACCCAGCTCTTCTAGCTATATAAACTGCTTGGATCAGATCTCAGACGCCTTCGCCCGGTCAACATCTCTGGAGAAATCTCTGCTGTGTGTTCCTGTGAAAGACTTTGCCTGTTTGACTTTCCCTTCTGGTTCCTGGATTCAAGACCCTGCTCAGCTGACTCTCCTCCTGGCTCCTGACCCTGAATTCTGTTTGTTTGACTTCACTCCTGTTTCACTGACTTGCTTTGACTATCTGTTTCAGTTACCGTACCCTGGCTATATTTTGACCACATTTACTCTGTTTATAACATTTTACCTTTTTATTAAAAAGTGTGATTTTACTGCACTTCTGTCTTTGTCTGATTCATGGTTCTTGATGCTCCTGAGGGTATCCAAGCCTCATCCCCCATTGAATACTATTTTGACCCTTTTCACTTAAAGAGGGGTCTGCCCGCCCCTTTAAAAATTAAAAGTCAGCAGCTAGACATACTGTAGCACATTAGGACACTTACCTGTCCTGGAGTCCAGATATCTCGGCAACCACAGCCAATCTTTGGATCGGCTGGTTTGGTGCTTCCGCGGCCATTGCTACTAAGGGAACCTGGCAGTGTAGCCTTCACGTTTCATGGACAGGTCCCTACTGCACATGCGCGAAGTGCGCTGCGCTCTTTCACTGGCCGGCTAAAGGGGAGAGAGGAGGGAGGAGGAGGAAGACCGAGCTGCTGATGTACTACACCGCAGCCTGGTCTCCTGGAAGCTGGGACAGGATACCTGTCAAAGACAGGTATCCACTACCCCCTGCTACTCAAAATGTGCCAAATGTGGCACCGGAGGGGAGGAGAAATCAGATGAGTCGGAGTTCCACTTTTGGGTGAAACTCCGCTTTAATATACTGTGAGATTTAGCTTTAAATGGAGAGTTTTCAAAATATTCAGTTGACTCAACAGAGTATGTTTTAGGGCTTGCTGTCCACTCTTATTCTTCAAATGTAGAGAGGGGTTATTTACTATAACAATGAACTCAAATATATTTGAGCCTCCTGGCTATTTTTCATACAACTCTTTCTATTTCCTCAAAGTGTTTGTTAAGCCACTTTATAAAAAGTTCCCATTTGCTCTGTATTATAACATATATATACTTCTCTGGATGCCCAGTTAGCTTCGTTCTTGGCACATTGCCAGAATAATCCCTTCGGAATTGAGTTTACCCACATTTTGGATAGTCAAAAGCTAGTCCTTCTGGATCTGGAACTGATGGTGGATGATGAACTCCAGATTTTTTCCCGAACCCATTTTAAGCCAACAGCTGGAAATTCCTATCTTCATGCCCGAAGCCACCACCATCCGAGATGGATCCAAAATGTGCCTCTGGGTCAGTTCTGCCGTCTCCAAAGAACTTGTTCCTGCCTGTTGGACTATGATGAACAGAGTGACGTATTGAGAAAAAAGTTCCTAGAAAAAGGATATGATCAGGCCCTTATTGAGGATGCCTACAAGAAATATCGGCAGAAATATTTACAGGTTGCAGACACAAATAATAGGTCTGTCATGAGGGTGGACGCGAGATGTGAGACCCGTAGCTGCCCGGATATCTCCTTTAACATCAGGTTTACCAGTAAGGCTTTTTTGATCAAGCGCATTATTGAAAAACATTGGGCATTCTTCTCCGAGACCCATGCTTGAGTAAAGCTATTCCAGAACGCCCTACGGTCATCTTTCGTAGACTAAAGAATTTGAGGGGCTACATTGCACCAAGTAGAGTTCACCCACAAAAAACTGTCACTCACCAGAATTGGAGCAGCCTGTTCGACCAAAAAAGTAGCTGCAGGTGTGGAGTCCCAAATTGTGGAGTGTGTCATTACATGTGGCATAGGAAGAAGGAGGTAATGGGAAACGATGGCCAGATTCATGCCATTCGCCAATTTATCAACTGTGGCTCAGAGTTTGTGGTGTATTGCATACTGTGCCCCTGTGGTTTGATGTATGTGGGCCGTACTACACGCACCATACGGACACGCTTTGGGGAACATAAAAGGAATATACTGAAGGGCTTTGACAAGCATTCTCTACCTCTACATTTCCTAAACAAACACAATCAGAACCCCTCCGGTCTGAGACTCTTTGGGCTGGAGACTATCAAAGAGGATGTGGATATTGGACGCAGGTTCCGGAAGTTATACAGGAGAGAGTCGTTCTGGATCCATTGCTTGGGAGCCCTGGCGCCCAAGGGCCTCAATATAGGCCTTGATGTCCAGACCTTAATGTAGGGGTTTGGCCCTGTTCACATGCCCCCACCCATGTCCCCTGGTAACCACCTGGGCTCCAGGTGATGCACTCTGAGTGTGACCCCTGGTTTTCTTTCCTCCCTGTCCCATCAAGGTAGTGTGGGAGTTGTTGGTAGGGTTCACCCACCCTCCCGCCTTGACCTACTAGTGCACAGGTTTTCCACTCCAGCTCATTCAAGTTGTTTCAAGTTTGTTAAAGATTTTCCTTTTAGTACAATACAGTACAATACAATTTAGTATCCCCCCCCCTTTTTTTTCCATGCATATATATATATATATATATATATATATATATGTGTGCATTTACAGTCAGGTCCATAAATATTGGGACATCAACACAATTCTAATCTTTTTGGCTCTATACATCACCACAGTGGATTTGAAATGAAATAAACAAGATGTGCTTTAACTGCAGACTTTCAGCTTTAATTTGAATGTATTTACATCCAAATCAGATGAACGGAGTAGGAATTACAAAAGTTTGTATATGTGCCTCCCACTTTTTATGCGACCAAAAGTAATGGGACAGGTTAACAATCATGAATCATACTTTCACTTTTTAATACTTGGTTGCAAATCCTTTGCAGTCAATTACAGCCTGAAGTCTGGAATGCATAGACATCACCAGACGCTGGGTTTCATCCCTGGTGATGCTCTGCCAGGCCTCTACTGCAACTGTCTTCAGTTCCTGCTTGTTCTAGGGGCATTTTCCCTTCAGCAAGTGAAATGCATGCTCGGATTCAGGTCAGGTGATTGACTTGGCCATTGCATAACATTCCACTTCTTTCCCTTAAAAAACTCTTTGGTTGCTTTCGCAGTATGCTTCGGGTCATTGTCCATCTGCACTGTGAAGCGCCGTCCGATGAGTTCTGAAGCATTTGGCTGAATATGAGCAGATAATATTGCCTGAAACACTTCAGAATTCATCCTGCTGCTTTTGTCAGCAGTCACATCATCAATAAATACAAGAGAACCAGTTCCATTGGCAGCCATACATGCTCACGCCATGACCCTACCACCACCATGCTTCACTGAAGAGGTGGTATGCTTTGGATCATGAACAGTTCCTTTCCTTCTCCATACTCTTCTCTTCCCATCATTCTGGTACAAGTTGATCTTGGTCCATAGGATGTTGTTCCAGAACTGTGTAGGCTTTTTTAGATGTTGTTTGGCAAACTCTAATCTGGCCTTCCTGTTTTTGAGGCTCACCAATGGTTTACATCTTGTGGTGAACCCTCTGTATTCACTCTGGTGAAGTCTTCTCTTGATTGTTGACTTTGACACACATACACCTACCTCCTGGAGAGTGTTCTTGATCTGGCCAATTGTTGTAAAGGGTTTTTTCTTCACCAGGGAAAGAATTCTTCGGTCATCCACCACAGTTGTTTTCCATGGTCTTACGGGTCTTTTGGTGTTGCTGAGCTCACTGGTGCGTTCTTTCTTTTTAAGGATGTTCCAAACAGATTATTTGGCCACACCTAATGTTTTTGCTATCTTTCTGATGGGTTTGTTTTGATTTTACAGCCTAATGATGGCTTGCTTCACTGATAGTGACATCTCTTTGGATCTCATATTGAGAGTTGACAGCAACAGATTCCAAATGCAAATAGCACAATTGAAATGAACTTTGGACATTTTATCTGCTGCTTGTAAATGGGATAATGAGGGAATAACACACACACAGCCATGGAACAGCTGAGCAGCCAATTGTCCCATTACTTTTGGTCCCTTTAAAAAGTGGGAGGCACATATACAAACTGTTGTAATTCCTACACCGTTCACCTGATTTGGTTGTAAATACCCTCAAATTAAAGCTGAAAGTCTGTAGTTAAAGCACGTCTTCTTTGTTTAATTTCAAATCCATTGTGGTGGTGTATAGAGCCAAAAAGATTAGAATTGTGTCAATGTCCCAATATTTATGGACCTGACTGTATATGAACTTCGTATGAATTATATATTTTTTAATACATTTTTTTAATATTATTTTTAATATTAATATTATTGGTTCATCATTCCTATTGCACTATACTCATTTGGGTATTGTAAGCATTTCATTGAGGAACTATATCATACTATTATTATCTCCATCTGTATTCCATATCCTTACATCCACGTTTTTGCTAGTTATTAATTGTTTTATACTAGATACCAATTGTTTAATGCCATCCTTGTTTTACAATATTTATTTTTAATTAACTTTTGCATTTGATGTTTTCGCTCCCTGGTACTGTCAGACCGCTGTACCTTCTCTGTTATCATGTTCTATTCCCTGTGCACCGCTTCTCCCCTCGGGTACACATGTGCGTCATTTCCGGTGGATATGAAGTCACTCGGAACGCCCTGGGAAAGCCGCTCCACTCGCAACCACCCATACACCGCTCTGGCGGTCTAGTGTGGTTTCCCTCCTCTCCTCCCCTCCCCCTTGGCCAGATGTCCCTCTTTTTTGGGGGGATTCTCATTAGTGTTATGATTATGGCTACAGAGTCCTCCCACTGCCCGGGCAGATACAGCTCCCGGCACTTCCGGTCCCTGCATTTCTGGTGTCCACATGCACATGAAAAGGTCTGAAGCAGGGAGTGTGACACCTCCTGGGTGAGTGACCTCTTTATTTACTAGTTGTTTTAGTTTCAGAAGTTATGTGGACTCTTGTTAATAGGTATATTACATTCTATTATATTATATAGGTTCGTTATTTGCATATGGGTTTTTTTTTCATTTCATGGGCATTCCAGAGATTGATTGGCTAATTGATTGATTGATTGATCGAATCACCTGTTCAGTACATGCTGCATATGCACATTTATTGTTCGGTCTGACAGTCCAGAGTAGCGTAGCTCTGAGGAAGGGGTGCGCCCCCGAAACGCGCCAGCTTTTATCCTGCCTTGTGCTTGATTTTACCACGTCCTGTCTCCGTGTGTTTATTGTGAGTACCCTCTTTTAACATTTTATTTTGGAATAAATTATTTTTGGTAATGCACTAGGTGCGTGCGCCTTCCTTTTATTTGTTTTCTTACTCTACTTCTCTGTATAGATAACACAACTTCTTACTAGGATCAGTTGTCATTTTTCAGCTTTTCTCTCTCAGCTCAGAATTCCTGAGGGAGGGGCTGAGCACTGCTACAGAGGTCAGCTGGAGAGACAAAGCCGTGCTGTGTTATCTATATAGATAAGAATATTTCTGATATAACATGGACACCGGGTGAACTTCTTCTTCTAATACAGAGGGATAGGAGCTTTTAGAGTTAATTATGAGAGCAGAGAGGAGAAGCTACAAGAGGAAAAGGGAGGGGGAGGAGGGGGCGTTGAAGACAGGCACACAGGAGATAGGAGAGCTGGGAGTGACATGCATAGACTACGAGCTCTCAGGATAGGCAATATACAAGGGGAGTCAGCACTCAGGGAGGAAGTTATGACCTGGCATTATCAAACAGATATTTTAGGGGATAAAGAGGGATCATTTAAAAAGCAAAAGTACCATGCTGATAATTGCACATTAAAGAGACAAAAGCAGCATTTTTTTGGGGGTTAACAAAGGCTTTAATGATGGTCATACATTGATTGAAAGTCAGACAGTCCAGCAGGACTGACCTGTGTCAGACATTTGTAAATGCAGCTAAGAACTACACAATCACTAGGATTTACATGACTGCGTCTCTGAGCCAGGATCAGTCCAGTAGGTACATGGCCTTCTGGAGAGAAGAGGAGATAAAAGTGTCATTGGGAATACTGTGATCTTCTGAGAGGTAATTAATACTTGTAACTGTAGTTACATGTGTAGTGCCCATGCCCTAGGCTAGTACATTTAGTTGATGGCTCTGCTGTATCCAGATGAGCTGCGATTAACTTTAAGGTCTGGTCAGGCCTATCCCTAAACCTGTGGTTTGATTGTTTGTTCCTGCCTCTGAAGGAATATTCTAGAAATAGAGTTGGAGTATCAATCACTGGGCTATGAATATTTATCTGATGTCATCCAATCTCTGAGGGGAGGTCCAGAAGGTGTGGCTTGGAAGAGGATAAATGTTTGGAGGGTCTGATCAGAGCCTCACTCCAGGGTACTTTCCCATGGGAGGAAGCCTGTGTGTTACAGAAGAGTTGCTGCTGTTAGAGCTCAGCTAACACCTGAATGAAGCAGGACCTAAGGAAACTTGCTGGAAGACATTACCTGTGGAAGTTGGGTTGGAGAGGGAACCCTTTCACTGAAGAGTGTTGCAGGGGAGCTAGTTGAGGAGCTGCCACTTGTTAGGTCTGCCAGGGACCGCAACCGTCACTCCAGTTTCCTGACGGGTAGTCTTCATATCCCAGTATCAGGTGGAGGGACAGTTGTGATCCTGCAGCCAGAATTCCGGGACCACAATAAAATGTACAAACACGCTAAATCAGGGAACAACAAAACAAGTAACTTACAGTTATAAGTGGGCAAAGTCGGGAGCCAGGCAGAAGGAAGGACAATCCAATAATGGTCCGAGTCAGCAAACTGAGGCAGGGATCCAAGAGTTATTCCAGAAGGCGGTATCAGGGACAGGCAGGGTCAGCAACAACGTTCAGCGTAATACAAAGGAGTAGTCCAAAATGCGTAGTCGAGAACAAGCAGAAGTCAGCAACAAGAAGAACAATATGATACACCATCAAACAGGAAGTAGAACCTTATAATAGGGCAGAGACAGGAAGGGGAAGTGATGATTTATAGGTTACGAGATCAGGTAACAGCTGGCCATTGGATGGAGCCAGAGTCCATTACCACAAAGCAGTAGATAACCAGGGCTCTACACAGTTAGGAGTTCCTCAGAGGCTCAGGCAGTAGGGAACTGACCCAAGCACACCAGGTCCCAGGATCTATTCCCAGTCAAGGTGTGACACCACTGGACATTGTGAGTCTCAAGCTATCTGGCTGTCCCCTCTACTTCTAGCGTTACTTTGAGGCTGCTACTGGAGAACCTAAAGCTTCTCAAATAGACTGTGTCTAAGAACCTATCATCCAATACCTGTGTGTGTCTTTGGAGTATCCTGCACCCTCGTCCCTCTTCCCACCTGTATTCAAGTGCTGCAATAAATCTTCAAAGACGCCCCTACATTGAATCTGAGTTTGTTGGTGTGCTCTGAAACTGGTACCTGGAGTGGTAGCCCCTGAAAAGTTACACATGTATATATTACGTATCATGCATGCCCATAGTATGAAAAAAATATACTTGATGCTAGTTCCTCTTTAACAATACTTCTTTACTTGTGTGTACTTATTTCTGGCTGAAGCTGGACATACAGTTATGTATGTATGGCCAGCTTTGAGTTTTCCTTCAAACATAGAAAAATAATTAGAACATTCTTTCTTACCATCAATGCGGCAACCAATTTTCATTTGAAACCCTTACATTTTTATCCAGACCTGCTATTTGAATAGAAATCCAAACATATAAAACAGGTTTCATTACAGTATGTAAATTTTTTCCTGAATGAAAAGCATGACACATTTAGAATTTTATTTGTTTGAAATTTTTCCATACTGCTCCTTCAAATTTTCTTGTCACTGTGCTCAAAAACCTATTATGACCTCATCCCACTAAGCATTAGAAATTAGAGAATGAGCGTTCTGATAAAGAAACTTTTCAAATAAAATTATGCTGGAATATGGCCCAGCTTAACACTATGTGCTCCTCCAAAAAGAAACATTTTGAATTTATAAGTCAAATGCCCTTATGCCCAAGGGCTTGAATAAGGAACTTAACATAGAGGTATTTTTGCATGCTACTTAGACCCTCTTTCCCCTACATCTGGCTTTATTTATTTTGGGTGCGTGTTTGCCCCTGAATATATGTGGAGGTGTTACGGCACGGTGTTTGTTATTTTTAGTATTTCATTCTTTATTTTAAGTTGTTGCCGTGTGCATAGTACATGGGTGATATGCCCATTGGGGTATCTATGAACAAAGGGTCAAAGATATTAACCATAGAGCATCTCCCATGTATTAATTGATCACATACGTACATTATGCTTTTGGTTTTCCCTAAAAAGAAAAAAGTAGGCTGGACTTGAAGGTGTATTTAAACACACTACAGCTAGAGGGCGCCACATCCTTATGAAGCTGGGGTTCCCAACGAAACGCGCTGACGTTATGCCTCTGTACGTCTGACACCACCCATTGCATCTCCTTGCTCCCGGTGCAATATGGCTGGTATGGCGTTGCTCTGATGCTTGGAGCGAGATTAGAGGCAGTATCCAGGAATATCCAGCGACGCAGCTGCAGGTCCACTGGAGTGACTCATAGACACACAGGGAGCAACGTTGTCTTCTATGGATTGGTGGACTGCCATGAGAAGATCGTAGGAAAGGAGAACCGGCTTTCCAATTCACAGGCAGCATGCCTTTGCTGTATACATGCAGCTCTTCTACCGACTCAGGGACACATAAATATGCCATTGACTGTGTAGTGTCACTTGCTCCTCCAGTTTACATAGGACCACGCTCCACCCCGCTTGGTTCACATAGCTGCCTAGGGGTCATATACATTGGCCGATGTGTTGCCTTTTCTCCATGAACTAGTTGCTAATATTTTCCATCTACATACCCATCGGTATACAACACCAGTCATTATATTGCCTCTGTCAATGACCTTTTCCTCTCCAACTTCCTCAATTTCCTTGCTATTACCGAAACTTGGCTCCAGGAATCCAACACTGCCTCTCCAGCTGCCCTCTGCCATGGTGGCCTCCTCTGGACTCACTCAACCAGATCCAGCGGATCGAGGCAGAGTTGGACTTCTCCTTTCCCCAAAAAGCACCTTCCAGGTTCCTACACCTCCCTCTCTTTCCCTCTGTTCTTTTGAAGTGCACTGCATCCATCTTTTTTCTCCAGTTTGAGGGTTGCAGTAATTTACCGACCCCTTGGCCCTGTGTCACGCTTTCTTGATGACTTCTCTGCCTGGCTACCCTACATCCTCTCCTCTGAAGCACCTGCCATCATCCTTGGAAACGTTAACATTCCAGTCAATGCTAACACCTCAGCCACTTCCCAACTACTCAATTTAACCTCCTCCTTCAACCTAACACAATGGACACAAACCACCACTCACTCCAATGGCAACACTCTTGACCTTGTATTCTCCCACCTCTGCACTCCCTGCAACTTCTCTAACACCCCCTTTCCTCTCTGCGATCACAACCTCATCAGTTTCACACTCTCCCTGTCTCCTAACTCCCATGCCACCAACCTGCAAACAGTTACTCGCAGGAACCTTTGTCAACTCAACACTTTTTCATTCTGCTACTGATTGCCTTTATGATAAAATCTTACCCCTTTCCTGCCCAGACCTGGCCACTTCTGTTTACAACAACATATTGTCATCCTCCCTGGACAAACTTTCCCCCATCTCTACACGCAGAATCAGGCCTCGCCTGCTATAACCCTGGCAAACAGATGACACCAGAAGTCTCAAGAAACGCAGCCGTGTGTAGTGTAAAACTAAATCCCTACAAGACTTCACCCTCTACAAATCTGCCCTTCTGAAATACAACTCCTGCCTCCACTCTGATAAACAAATCTACTACACCACTCTCATCAAATCCCTCTTATCCAAGCCTCGTCAACTCTTCCCTAGCCTTAATTCCTTACTCCACCCCCCACTGCCTCCACCCACCAACTCACTTCCCAGGAATTTGCCAATTACTTCAAAAACAAAATTGCCACAATTCATGATGAGATATCCTGTGTCCAGGTTCCTCCACCAACCAACACACCAAGTCCAACACCCCACTCAACAATTTCCTCCTTCAATCCTGTTAGCTCTGAGGAAGTTGCCAAACTCCTTTCCACAGCCCACCCCAACACCTGTCCCCTTTCAACTACTACGACCACCCTGCTGCTCTGTCCTAAACTCTCTAACCCACATCTTCAACCTCTCCCTTTCTTCCAGCACCTTTCCCTCTCCACTAAAACATGCACTGGTTACCCCCATACTTAAAAAAACCCTCACTGGACCCCACCTCTTTAAATAACTTAAGACCCATTTCCCTGCTCCTGTTTGCCTCCAAGCTTCTTGAAGGCCTTGTCCACAACCGTATGAGCTGCTACCTCACTGACAATGACCTTCTCGATCCCTTACAATCCAGCTTCAACTGAAACTGCCCTACTAAAACTCACCAAGGACCTACTTACTGCTAAAACCAATGGCTAGTACCCCATATTCATACTCTTAGACCTTTCTACTGACACAGTTGACCACCCACTCCTCCTCAATAAACTCCACTCCCTTGGCCTCCGTGACTCTGCTCTTTCCTGGTTCTTCTCCTACCTATCTCAGCACACCTTCAGTGTCACATACAACATCTCCTCCACTCCTCTTTCTGTTTCTGTTGGGGTACCCCAAGGCTCTGGCCTTTGCCCCCTCTTATTCTCCCTCTATACCTCTTCCCTGGGCCAGTTGATAACTTCCCATGGCTTAGATACCACCTCTATGCTGATGACACCCAGATCTATCTCTCAACTCCTCAACTCTGCACCTCAGTCTCCTCACGCATCACAAACTTACTGAATGACATACTGGTATGGATGTCATGCCACTTCCTCAAGCTCAGTCTTTCTAAAACTGAACTTGTAATATTTCCTCCTCCTCGGTCCCCTCCTCATGACCTTACCATTGAGATCAACGGCACAACCATTGGTCCTTCCACACATGCCAGTGTGCTGGGTGTAATCCTAGACTCCGACCTCTCCTTCAGCCCCCACATCCAATCACTAGCTAAATCTTGCCCCCTTAACCTCCGCAACACCTCCAGAATTCACCCCTTCCTAACTAATGACACCACAAAACAACTTATTCACTCCTTGGTTATTTCCCGTCTTGACTACTGCAACTCCCTCCTCACTGGCCTACCTTTACACAGGCTCTCCCCCTTCAGTCTATCATGAAGGCTGCTGCCAGACTTATACACCTTAATAACAGATCTGTGACTGCTGCCCCGCTCTGCTAATCGCTTCACTGGCTTCCCCTACCCCACCGTATAAAATTCAAAATACTAACCACAACATACAAGGCCATCTACAACACTGCCCCCAGCTACATCACCAATCTCATCTGCAGATATCGCCCAAATCATCCTCTCCGCTCCTCCCAGGACCTCCTGCTCTCTAGCTCCCTTGTTACCTCCTCCCATCCTCGCCTACAGGACTTCTCCAGAGCCTCTCCCATCCTCTAGAACTCCCTGCCTTAGAATGTCTGGTCAGCCCCCACCCTGTCTGCCTTTAAGCGATCCTTGAAAACTCACTTATTCAGGGAAGCCTACCCCATCTCCACCTAAGAACTGTGCTTGAGTCACCTCTATCAGATCATCCCCTGAAGCCATTACCTTTTGTACCACCTCCCCCTCCCTTTAGATTGTAAGCTCCATGAGCAGGGCCCTCCTATTCCTTCTGTATTGAACTGTATTGTAATTGTACTGTGTCCCTTCTTTGTTGTAAAGCTCTGCGCAAACTGTTGGCGCTATATAAATCCTGTATAATAATAATAATATACACTCACTTGCTATATTGTTGCAGCATCCACTGACTATTTATTTGACTGTTGGCTAGCACCTTGTCCCTTTGATCCTGCCAGGGTTTGCAGCTCTTCAGCCATTTACAGCTTGTTACTGCAATTTTGTGATATTTTAGCTTTTGGGACTGATAGATCTATCCTGCTTTAACATATACAGCCCCACCTTGCCCTTTCAAATATTAGTGATTTCACATGGTTTGATACATGACATGATGTGTGGGCTTATGAATGCACAGATGGCATTTAGATGATTTTAGATAGTGACAACGTTGTCCTTTTTAGATGGTGGAAGGTGGAGGAGTTTTGTTCTATGTCTTTGTGTGATATACATTTTTTCTACAGTAAAATCATTTTTTGATAACTTTCCATTCCGTAATCTCTTTTAAACACTATTTCCCAGTGGCTCCAGTTGATGGCTCTTTGTACTGCCCGTTATCTAGCACGGTCTTTATATGTACTGTATGCTGCTTCGTTTGCCATAGCGCCCCAAGTCTATTGGACTATGAGTGGATAAGTGTTGAACACTACTTTGTACTACATTTTATGGTACTAGTCTCTTTTTCATTTCACAGCTTAACACTATACATCGTACAGTAGTTGGTGCTTTCCGCTATCTTTAATAATTATCTGGAACAATTATACAGCTGATAAAGTCAGAACTCCCAAGTGGAATACTTGATTTAGGTTAGTGCCTCAGGAGAGAAAAAAGGATAAAAATGACAGTTTGCACATAAAACCCAGCAATGGCAGCTTCCATATTTCCATCTTGACACGCTGCCTTTGCTTGATATAATCTGCTGAGGTTTTCTTGTACAGAAACATAGCAGTGGTAATAAAAAATGTGCCTGACAGTCATTTAAAATATTTTTTTGGTGTTCTACTAATAAAATCTGTCTTTCAATACTAAATAACGTGCAGAGAAATGTATATGGGGTTTACATGCAGGTGCTGCTCTCATTTTGCTCATATCTTCACCACCGGAAACCAGGCAGCTGCTGGGAATCTTTGCATATTATTGTCAATTCTCTCCTCTGGGATCACCTGCTGCAATAATTACCAGTGCCAAGGGACAGTCAGCAGGAAAGATATAGAGATGGAACATCTGCAGGCCAAGCACCATAGCTATGATGCATGGGGAATCTCTCAGCATCTGACTAATACATACGTGCATGGTGTCATAAATAGAATCATTCCTTTTATATGTGTTCACTGTAAATACATCTTTGTTATACTGTATGCTTTACAATAATGTTATCACTAATATAAATCTGTCATTTACAGTAGTGAACCTCTCCTTTGGCCATACAAGGCAAAGGAAAATATCACGTATCTGACCCCCCCCCACTCCCCACACTATATATTTACCTTCCTACCATGTGTATGGGTGAATATGTGACTGGAGAAGCCCATAGTGTGGCAGGCGCAGCACTATGAAGTGCCTTATGCACTGTGGCATTAGAAGAATTTAAATTTCTGACCTTTTAGTCCAAACAAGACTGTCTGTTACTCTATAATTCTTCTAGCGCCGTTCTACGGAAGCAGTAGGTTTAAAGAGCACACCAAACTCTTAAGATAACTTCTTTATTAACTTCAGCTTTTCTTCATATATAACTGACAATTTCGCAGCAGACAGTCCATGTACAAGCATGTCTAACAAAATGGCGGTTCAACTGTCCAATCTTATCATTCTACATAAAATGGTAGATATATTTCTCTCTTCAGTATCTGTACTTTCACTTTAAATACTTTAGGCACTTTATGATCTCTCTGAGAGGTATATCTGAGGCTTAATCAATAGTTTTACTTGTTTGATATCGCAGTTTGCAGTTTACGCGTTTGTTTGCTTGTTTGAACCTTTGCTATGATGTTTGGAATTGAAATTTGCTACAATGTTTGGTGGAACTATAAGTGAACACATAACTAGTTCAGTATATAGTTCTAATCACATTATTAACAATAGGAACATATATAACTGTATTAAATACCTATTTTGGCCACTTGCTTCCATAAAACAGAACTCTGACTGGATCTGTGTCTGTTCATTCCTCTCTCTCTGGTGTAGTAAATTCTAGCAGCTCTGCTAGGGAATTTCCCAGACAGAATGAGTGTAAAGCTGGCTGTGATTGGCCAAAACTCCTGCTGAATAACAAAGGCTTAACTCTATGCTTTCTGGTTTCAATTCTGCTGGGTCTTGAGCTTACCTTACAGTCACACAACAAATCTTAAAAGGCATATTCTCTCTTTTTGCTTCTGTGAACACAATATACAACTGTTACATTACATTCAAAACATAAAATCACAGTAAATAGCTCTGCTTTGTCTCTCACATATGAGCATATGAATTGCATTAAGGTTATTAGCAAGTCTAGCTGTATATGCATGTAAGTCATATTAACAACCTAGGACAGGTCTTAGCTGGCCAGCTACACATAGCCCTTTAAAGGCTTCAAAAAGTTATTGTGAGCTTACATAAGGCTGTCTTTGCATGGACTAAGTGGCAGAACAGAGCGACCCTGGAGCAACATAATACTGTACATGTGGCTGCGGAAGGGGTAGTTAACTGACCCTTATACTGCATCAAAAGGCCACTGGTACTGCAGTGAAGTGCCCATTTAGCTGCCATACTCAAATGAAGGCACATGCCCCTTCAGCTCCATTGAGTATACATTTTTTAAATTCCTCAGATGGTCATGGAGGCCACACCGGAGGAGACAGAGGTATCTGGGCAAGTGATCTGCAACCAGGTGAGTGGTCCTCCATTGTCAGAACCAGGGTGTGGTCAGCCTGCCAGAGCCTATTAGTGTGCAACTTTTCCAGGAGACCCAGTTTTTGTGGGAGGCCCCTCGCCAAATGATACCAGAGTATTGCAATTACAGTGGTGTGGCTCTGTGTCCTCAGGGCTCAGGGCTCCTCAGGGCTTGAGCATGCATTTCACTTGCTGAAGACAAAACTGAAGGGAAAATGCCCCAAGAACAAGCAGGAACTGAAGACAGTTGCAGTAGAGGCCTGGCAGAGCATCACCAGGGATGAAACCCATCGTCTGGTGATGTCTATGCGTTCCAGACTTCTAGCTGTAAGTGACTGCAAAGGATTTGCAACCAAGTATTAAAAAGTGAAAGTTTGATTTATGATTTTTAATCTGTCCCATTACTTTTGGTCCCTTAAAAAGTGTGAGGCACATATACAAACTGTTGTAATTCCTACACCGTTCACCTAATTTGGATGTAAATACCCTCAAATTAAACCTGAAAGTCTGCAGTTACAGCATATCTTGTTTGTTTCATTTCAAATCCATTGTGGTGGTGCATAGAGCCAAAAAGATTCAAATTGTGTTGATGTCCCAATATTTATGGACCTGACTGTACATTAAAATACAAAAGTACATAACAACTCACTGTGTCCTACTGACTAATCCCATTGATCTTTGCACCAAAAAAATTGGTCCAGTAATTTTTGTCTGTATCTTCAGCTTCAAAAACAAATTTTAAAACAAATATTTTCATGCATATCCTTGACCCCTAAGGGTCCAATCACGCCATATGATTTGCGCTGTATTGGGCAGTATTGCCCAATACAGTCCCAATGCATAGACAAGGCACTTTGCCCTATGTGCTACTGTTTCAGCACACACCACTAACCTAACCTCCTTTATAAGTAAATGTAAATCCTAGAAATTCATTTCTCTTATTTGTTCCTTTTTGGTTTATTAACCACTTCAATACTATGCACTTAGAACACTTTACTATCAGACCAATTTTCAGTTTTCAGTGCTGTTGCGCTTTGAATGACAATTGCGCGGTCGTGCGACGTTGTACCCAAACAAAGTTTTTATCATTTTGGTCCCACAAATAGAGCTTTCTTTTGGTGGTATTTGATCACCCCTGCGGTTTTTATTTTTTGCGCTACAAATAAAAAAAGACAGAAAATTTTGAAAAAAAAAAAACATTCTCTATTTTTGTCACAAAACGTTGTAAATAAGTACATTTTCTCCATCACTGGTGGGCACTGATGAGGCTACACTGACGGGCACTGATGTGGCAGTACTGATTGGCACTGATGAGGCGGCACTGATGAGGTGGCACTTATATGCAGCGATGATGAGCACTGTTAGGCGGCACTGATAAGCAGCACTGATGGGTACTGAGAGGTGGCACTGATATACAGCACTGATGGGCACTGACGGACACTGCTAAGCGGCACTGATGGGCACTAATAGACAGCACTGATTGGCACTCATAGGCGGCACTGGGCACTGATAGGTGGCACTGATGGGCACTGATAGGTGGGCACTGGTAGGTGGCAATGGTGGGCACTGATATGTGGCACTGGTATGCATTGATAGGGGCACTGGTGGGCAAATACATTGATAGGGGGCTAATTCCCTGGTGGTCTAGGGTGGCATTTGAAGGTGGTACTCAGTGAAGGTGGCACTGAGCAGTATGTCACTTACCTGGTGGTCTAGGGGGGTCTCCCTGGTGGTCCAGATCGGCTCCCTGGTGGTCCCTGGTCGGCTCCCTGGTGGTCCTGGGTGGGCACATCCCTGGTGGTCCCTGGGCAGGCTCCCTGGTGGTCTGGGTGGCGATCCGAGAGAGGGCTGTGCTGATAAATCATCAGCACAAACCCTCCCTGTCAGGGATGCAGCCGATCGGCTCTCCCCTCATCAGGTCTGCAGACCTGAGTAAAGGAAAGCCGATAAACGGCTTTCCTGTATTACACTGTGACCAGCCGTGATTGGTCACGGCTGGTCACATGGTAAAGTGCTTTGGATCGAAGCACTTTACCGAGATCGGCATTGCGGGGGTCAGACTGACCCCTCACACCCCCGATCGCCGCGATGCGCGCCCCCCCCCCGGGCGCGCGGCGGCTTGTTATCCTGAGGACGTCATATGACGTCCAGTCAGGATAACTGAGCCACTTCCGGGCCGTCATTTTGCATACGGCGGTCGGGAAGTGGTTAAATATACGTTGGAAGTGTTTTGTTAAATCTGTGTGTAAATGTAAAAATTACCTGTTGATCCTTCCAGAAATTTACCACACTTTCTGCCCTAAGCTACAAACCTGCTCCTCTATAGATACAGGAAAATGAGTTAGCATTGTCACCCTAGGACAGGAAATGTGTCACTGGTAGCATTGCCAGTTGAAAATAGAGGGGAAAATAAGCTTGATAAAAGCCAACTAAAGCAGCCAGCGCATCTAAGAACTGGTAAGGTACTTGTTATTCAGTTTCAATTAGACTTGTGCATGGCTAAAAAATTATTTTTTTTCGTTTTTCGGAAATTCAAAAAATTCGGGATTCAGAAATTCGGAAATTAAAAAAATGTGTAATTCGGAAATTAAAAAATTCGGAAATCCGAAATTCGGAAATTAAAAAATTCGGAAATCCAAAATTCGGAAATTTGCGGTAATTCGGCAATTGCGGTAATTCAGAAATTCGCCGTAATCCGGCAATTGCGGTAATTCGGAAATTCTCGGTAATTCGGCAATTGCGGTAATTCGGAAATTCGGCAATCGGAGCAGACGAAAATCCGAAATTTGGAAATTCGAAAATAACCAAGAACATTTGAAATAATAACTAACTAATAACTATTAAATTATATGTATTGGAATTTCCTTGAAAGTTTGGCTGTTAGTGTACCTAAATATGGAATTTATCACTAATAGCCATATTTTCAAGAAAATTCCAATACCTATAATTTAATAGTTATTAATTATTATTTCAAATGTTTTTCTTATATCCGAATTCCAGAAATAAGGAAGATCATTTGAAATAATACATTATTAATGTATTATTTTAACTTATTATAAATAATAATAAGCTATTATTATTTCATATGTTCTTTCTTATTTCCATAATTTCGGAAATAAGGAAGAACATTTAAAATAAGATATTCATTTATTATTTTAACTTATTATAAATGATGATAAGCTATTATTATTTCAAATGTTCTTCCTTATTTCTAACTTTTGCAGTGTGTGACTGTATATATGCATACTGTATGTTTGTATGTATGTGTGTGTTTATACTGTATATGTATACACACAGTATACATACAATATACATCCAATATACACACAGTATATACACACCCACTATACACACACACATACATACAGTATGCATATATACAGTCACACACTGCAAAAGTTGGAAATAAGGAAGAACATTTGAAATAATATTAGCTGATTATAATTTATATTCCAAAATAATAAATCAATAACTTATTATTTCAAATTATTCTCCCTTATTTTGAAATAATAATAGCTTATTATAATCTATAATAAGTTAAAATAATAAATGAATAACTTATTATTTCAAATGTTCTTCCTTATTTGAAAGCATGACTATTAGTGCTAAATTTCATATTTAAGTTCATTAACAGCCAAACTTTCAAGGAAATCCCAATACCTATAATTTAATAGTTATTAGTTAGTTAGTTATTATTTCAAAAATTCTTATTTTGTTCCAATTTTCGGATTTCCGAATTTCTGAATTTCCGAATTTCGGATTTTCGGCTGTTCCAATTGCCGAATTTCCGAATTACTGCAATTGCCGAATTACCGCGAATTTCCGAATTACCGCAATTGCCGAATTACCGCGAATTTCCAAATTAACGAAATTGCCGAATTACCGCAAATTTCCGAATTACCGCAAATTTTAGAATTTCCGAATTACCGCGATTCGGAAAAATGAAAATTCGGAAAAATTTGGAAATTGAAAATGCAGAATTTGGAATTCGTCCAAATTGCTGAATTTTGCAAAATTCGGTAAAAACGAAATTCGGAACAAAATGAATTGCACAAGCCTAGTTTCAATATACTTTACACTATATCCTAACTTTTTAAGCCCTAACCTTACCCTTAAAATGTAATCAATATCTGCAGTCCTGTCCTTACCCTATCAGTGATGAAAGCAGACTTTTCTGCACTGAGAACCACCTCTGCAAAACACAGCTGCTTTGCCAATGATTTATAAAGTGTGAATGTTCTGACCCAAGCACCCGCAAACAATGTGTGTATTGAGCTGAACGGCTCAGTTCACATATCAGTGGTTGGGGCATTGCAGGGTCACCGTGGCAGCCCATTATTTTTTATTGTTTCTCCTAGCTGAGCCGTAGGCAGAAAAGCACTCAGATTTGAATGCTCTTCCATAGCTAGCATAAGCTAACTCAGCATTTGAGGTTTGTATTTTATTTCATCATTTTAAATATATAGTGTAAGCACAGTCTATATATTAAGTAAGTAAGTGAGTTTTCTCTATATATTTAAAATTATTGTACTAACAGATTGATACACTGTAGAGAGGTTTAAGCACCCGAAAAATAGTCTATTGTTGGTTGCTAAAGGGTGTAGATAATAGTGGTGTGCAGACCTGTATTGCTAATTACATCTGTATATTATTTGGTACCTTTAAATATGAGGGTTAATTACAAAGGAGTGTAATAGGGTTGATATCCCTGGAGGTGTCTGTAACATGGAACATGATTTGGCATTGCTGGAAGATTGGACAAAGCAGTGGAGACTGCAGTTCAATATTTCTAAATGTAAAATAATGCATCTAGGGAAAAAGAATCCGCTTAGAGAGTACAGCATTGGGGGCACAGTGTTAGCCAGCACTACAGAAGAAAAAGATTTGGGGGTGCTTATTTCAGATGATTGCAAAATGAGCAGAGTGACCAGGCAGTGGGGAAAGCAAATAGAATTCTGGGATGTATCAGTAGAGGGATCACCAGCAGGAGGAAGGAGGTTCTGATTCCTCTATATAGATCTTTAGTGAGACCTCACTTAGAATACTGTGTCCAGTTCTGGAGACCTCACTTACAAAAAGATATTGATAAAATAGAACGAGTTCAGAGACGGGTAACAAAAATGGTGAAAGGTTTGGGGGATAAAACATATTGAGAGCGACTTCAGGAACTTAATATGTACAGTCTGGAGGAAAGAAGGGAGAGGGGAGACATGATTGAAACCTTTATATACATCAAGGGGGTGAATAAGGTTCAGGAGGGCAGTATTTTCAATATGAAACCAAAATCAAGAACATGGGGACATGACCTCAAACTAACTGGGGGGAAGTTCAAAACTAATCTTAGAAAGTATTATTTTAATGAAAGGGTGGTCTGTTGGAATAAATTACCAACAGACGTAGTGAGACAGTCAAAAGTAAATGGCTTCAAACATGCTTGGGATAAACATAAATATATAATCAGACAACAAGGTTAATAAAAAAAAAATCAAATGGGCAGACTCGATGGACTACTCAGTCTTTTTCTGCCATCACTATTCTATATTTTTATGTAACATATATATACAGTATCTCACAAAAGTGAGTACACCCCTCACATTTGTGTAAATATTTTATTATATCTTTCATGTGACAGCACTGAAGAAATGGCATTTTGCTAAAATGTAAAGTAATGAGTGTACAGCTTGTGTAACAGTGTAAATTTGCTGTCCCCTCAAAATAACTCAACGCACAGCCATTAATGTCTAAACTGCTGGCAACAAAAGTGAGTACACCCCAAAGTGAAAATGTCCAAATTGGGCCCAAATTGTCAATATTTTGTGTGGCCACCTTTATTTTCCAGCACTGCCTTTACCCCTTTGGGCATGGAGTTCACCAGAGCTTCACAGGTTGCCACTGGGGTCCTCTTCCAGTCCTCCATAATGACAACACGGAGCTGGTGGATGTTAGAGACCTTGCGCTCCCCCACCTTCCATTTGAGGATGCCCCACAGATGCTCAATAGGGTTTAGGTCTGGAGACATGCTTGTCCAGTCCATCACCTTTACCCTGTTCTGAGTGGGACCTGTCCTGTTAAACCGCTGTATGGTCTTGACCACCATGTTGCACTCAGTTTCAGGGTCTTGGCAATCTTCTTATAGCCTAGGCCATCTTTATGTACAGCAACAATTCTTTTTTTCAGATCCTCAGAGAGTTCTTTGCCATGGGGTGCCATGTTGAACTTCCAGTGACCAGTATGAGAGAGTGAGAGCGATAACACCACATTTAACACACCTGCTCCCCATTCACACCTGAGACCTTGTAACATTAACGATTCACATGACCCCAGGGAAAGAAAACGGCTAATTGGGCCCAAGTTGGACATTTTCACTTAGGGGTGTACTCACTTTTGTTGCCAGCAGTTAAGACATTAATGGCTGTGTGTTGAGTTATTTTGAGGGAACAGCAAATGTACACTGTTATACAAGCTGTACACTCACTACTTTACATTGTAGCAAAGTGTCATTTCTTCAGTGTTGTTACATGAAAAGATATAATAAAATATTTACAAAAATGTGAGGGGTGTACTCACTTTTGTGAGATACTGTATATACAGTTTATAGAATTGTGTGGACCATTGCCTGGGTGTGGGTTCCTGAATGTACCTCCCCCACATTTATTAGCAGCGTGATCACATTAGGTTCAATAAAGAAATCCAGTATTTCACTTTCCTTCCCCTTATTTCATAATCCTCCTTCTGAGCTTCTGGTTTGCTCATTTTAATTAACAGTATTTTAAATCATTTTTTGGGATATTTCACCTTAAAAAAGAAACTATATCCCATAGTAGTAAAGGTCCCTAGCAGTTTCAGATATAAGGCCAGTTCACAGTGGGAATCGTACAGGAATGTGCTGCCCATTCCTGTCCAACTTGCAGTGCGTTGTGATTTGAGCCCATTCATTTTGAATGGGTTCATATTGCACTGCACCACACTAAAAGTGCATGCACTACTTTTGGAAACTCACTGCAACCAGATCCCATGGTACTTCTGGTACGCTGATTTATGAGAGTATACTGTTTTCAATAGAGCCATTCACACTGGTGCATAAAAATGCACTGCATTCAGATCCGAAACACAGAATCCAAAGATCTGCTTCTAAGAACATGCGCTTTATGCACATACGCCTATAAATGCATCTATACACATTTGTAAGCATATTAATTAAGTCTAAACAAAGGGAAAATAATAAATTCTCATATGTACACATGTGTTTAAATGCATCCACAGTAGATGCACATATTTTACTAATCAATGTGCAGGAACTCTTCTCCTAGAAAACACATGTGTAAAAACATCAATAAAATGTCTATGGCCGTGTGATGAAACCAGAATAAATTGCACAACATCATGTCATGAATTGGTGCTTTTATATAGCGGCTTCAGTTCAAGCAAGGTTTAGAGACTGTATTTCTAAAAAAAGGTTTCTGCCAATTCTTTCTGAAAGGACAAAGCTGAAGAAATAAAGCATTGTGCTTCACAATTAGATGTGAATGGCTGAACTTTCCAGTGGCACTGCCAATGATTTTAAGTAAATAATAAGTAATGTTTGTGTCAGCATGGGTGAAAAGCAAAACGGCTTAATGGATATTGTTGTGGCATTTTAAGCATTCTGAACCTCGAGTCATAATTGATTTCCCCATTCCAAGCTATGCAGCAAATAATTAAATGTAATAACATCTGGGAAACGCATCTACAATGGCAATTACTCTGCTTTTGTTTTTCAAGCATTTCAAAATTCTTTGCGAGTGATTAGCATGTGGTTGAGTTCAAATTATGGACTACTTCTACTAATTAAATGTAATGCATAAAACAAACAGACCACCAAGGTGAACCAATGTGTTTTTAGGGCTAAATGACATAGGAGATTTTAATCTCACTAACAATTTGTGCTCGTTCGTGAACTGAAGGGTTCCCGGTGTGTGTTTCTTTATATCATCATTATACATTTTTAAGACAGATTGAGATTGTGTTCTTCCTACAAATACCTACATTAAAGTAGATGTAAACCTAGTCACTAAAATCTCATAAAAGCTTTAAAGTAATACTAAACCCAGGACCCTGCATTCACTATATCTGGTCTCCCACAGTACACAGAACATGGAAATGCAATTATTTTAGTAAATATAAACTGCTAAATACATTTTCTCATCAGCAGTATATAGCAATCTTGTGTCTTCTATCAGTGTCTGGTTAAAGCTTGTAGGGGGAGTTTTCATTCTGCTCTGACTGTCCTATCAGGCTGTGGGACCCCTGACCCTGTTTCTGGCCCTGTGCTGATTACATTCACCCTCCCAAGAACAAAAACTCTCTAGCAATTCACGCCAAACTGTCCATGTGCAGAGTGGTCTCAAGGCTCTGTACTATAAGGAGATGGATTGGGGACTGTGGAAGAAGGGATAATCAGAGAAGACAGGATCAAACAGCCTTTTTATACAATACGGAGGGTTAACCCCTCAGGTTCCACAGCGAGTATAACAAGCATGCTTTACTACATATACAGACTGATTTTACTGTTGTGGGTTTAGTAACATTTTTATGTAATAATGTAATGTCAAAGGTATTTGTCAATATTTTAAATCTCTAACCTTTATTAGCATAACACCTGTAGATAAGACACTTCCTGTTATAGGGTGACAATGCTCTGTCCCTGTCTACCAAGTGTGCTTCTGTGTTGTCACCCTGCCACACACTTTCCTGATAGAGACTAAAAGCAGACATGCCAACATACACAGGTATGATCTACTGTTGTCACAATCAGACTACTGTTGTCACCATGAGATGTGGTAAGCAGAAATGCAGAATGCATACATGGAGGGGACAATGACTACAGTACAAAGTGACAGCAGTATTATATATACTGTATACAAAGTATAAAAGGCAATTATTTACGATACACAAGCAGAGTTTTAGCCAACTAAATATCATTCAGTTGGGGTTTATTTGTGTACTTTCCACAAATGGCATTTTGGGAATTTCTTTTGACTTTCTTCTTCAGTTGTGTTTGCTGGTTTCTTTCATTATCATTCCATTTTTTTTTTTTGTCAGCGGCGGGTAGGCGGCGCCCAAGTGCCCCTTATTGACCAGCTGCTGCTGGTGCACATAGTTACATAGTTTATCTGGTTGAAAAACACAATTCCGTCTAGTTCAACCAATAAAGGGAGAAAAAAAATCATACAATTTTAAATACACAATCCTATACCCACAGTCGATCCAAAGGAAGGCAAAAACCCAAACACAGCATGATCCAATTTGTTTCTAGTGGGGGAAAAAATTCTTCCTGATCCTGAAGATATTCCCTTGATCAACTTTACCTGAAAATGTTAGTATCCAGTTATATTATGTACATTTAGGAAAGAATCCAGGCCAGTGGCGTTGGGATGGGGGGGCTGGCCGGGTCTATAGCCCTGAGTGGGGCCACAAAAAGCCCCAGGTCTCAGTATTAACAGTGACAATTATTAGCCCCGAGTATCAAGGCCTGGGGTTGCCCGGGAACTCAGGCAATTGGCTCGAAAGCCTGGGCGGGTGCACGTCGGGCTGCCAGTCTGAAGGGAAGGGGGGGTGCGAGCACCGCCGGACAGAGTAGGGATCTCTATCTCCCACTTACCCGGTGCAGCTGAGTGACATACGAAGTCCCGTCTCCTGAACTGGCTCCTATGGTGGACGTTACACTGGTACAATGCTGGGACGTGTGACGTCCATCATAGAAGCCAGTCAGGAGGCAGGCTGCACCGTGTGAGTGGGAGATTCACGCTCTGTGTAAACCGGCGGCTCTCCTCTCCTGATGGCACTGCTGTCTAATCAGGCTGCATGGGCACAGGTAAGGCTGAGCTGGTGATGAGATGGGCATTGATCAGGCTGCATGGACACAGGTAAGGCTGAGCTGGTGATGGGAGGGTACTGTCTGATCAGGCTGCATGAGCACAGGTAAAGCTAAGCTGGTGATGGGATGGGCACTAATGAGGCTGCATTGATGGGCACTGGTGAGACTGGTGAGGCTGCATTGATTGGCATTGGTGAGGCTGAGCTGATAGGCAATGATGAGGCTGCATTGATGGGCACTGGTGAGGCTGCATTGATGGGCATTGGTAATGCTTAGCTGATGGGCACTGATGAGGCTGCATTCATGAGCACTAGTGAGGCTGCATTGATGGGCACTGGTGAGGCTGCATTGATGGGCGTTGATGAGGCTGAGCTGATGGGCACCGATGAGGCTAGATTGATGGGTATTGATGAGGCTGAGCTGATGGGCACTGATGAGGCTGCATTGATGGGCACTGGTGAGGCTGCATTGATGGGCATTGGTGAGGCTGCATTGATGGGCACTGATCAGTCTGCACTGATGGGCACTGTTAGGGTCGCATTGATAGGCATTGATCAGGCTGCACTGATGGGCACTGATCAGGCTCCCCTGATGGGCACTGGTGAGACCACATTGATGGGCACTGATCAGCCAGTTCAAGTGAGTGCTCAGCCCAGACTGAGTGTGCTGTCACTGAGGTCTGCTGGACAGCATTCAAACAGGCCACAGCCAAGCCCAGCCAGGCAGCAACAAGCAAGTGAGCCTACCCCCCCCATAATGCCAGGGCTTGGGCTTGATTTACTTTAATGTGGGAGGGGTTTTCAAATTTACCTTCGGGCAGAAGCCCCTGGTCTTTTTCCCACCTAACAACACCCCTGATCCAGGCCATTTTTAATGCAATCGGTAGCTGGGGTCAGGCTGCGGCTAGGCCGGACCAGAAGAGATTGAACAGTAGTACCCAGGAAGAGAAAGATGCCCTTGTTGCACAATTCAGAACACAGTAATCAAACCAACCCATTGGCGTAGAGGGACCAGAGTGTCCTCTCACCCACTTCTTATAGTTTGACTTCACAGATCCTTTGCAGCAAGAAAGCAGTTGTATAACAGGGACCAGTGAGAGGACTTGTTGCCCATCATACGCACAGTTAGTGTCACGTACCTGGTGGTTGAGTCTGGCTTATGCGGGGGCAACCTCACTTGCGGCCCTGGTTCAAGAGCCCCTGGTAGTGAAGACAGGGAGCTCTGGAGCACAGGGGGGCACGAGGGCTGGACTTGGTTACAGATGGCAGGTGAAGGTCCACTGGAACTCGTGCAGGTAGAAGGGTGGTGGTTCAGGCTGGGTCGGCAACGGGCTGGCGGTGCGGTACAAGTGGTTCAGGCAAGCGGATAGTGGGGTACAGGCAGGGTCGGCAACGTGCGGGCAGCTGAGGTACAAGAGGGTTAGGCAGAGACGTGGTCGTAGGCAGGCAGAGGGTCGGTACAGGCAGGGTTCAATCAGAGGTCAGGCAAGCCGGGTCACAGATGCAGGAAGACTGGAAAGACAGGTCACAGGAACTCACTAACACGCTGTAGATCAGACAGCATTTTGCTACAGGAAGCAGGAAGTTTAAATAGAGCTGCTGCTGCTCCATGGATTAGAGGAAACCACACTCAACTGTAATTAACCCTTAGCACAGTCTTTTTCTAACAGTTAGCATGACATCAAGTACATCACACCCCCTATCTTACCTATTCTGCACTTATATTTCCTGCTTGGAAGCTTCACCTGTGCCATTTCTGCTGTACTAGTACTACTCAACACTGCCTGCTGTTATGGTAGGACTGCCAACAAGTGCACCAACGCGTCATAAAGGGCCCCAACGATAGCTGGCAGAAGAACAATCTAAAAGACTTTAAGCGCCCCAGCACCAGTATAGTCACTGTATTTGGTAGAGCAAATTCTAGTACTGCTTATTGCTGCACCTAAGGTGGCCTTGTTACTGTTTATGCTGATCTGGACACAAGATAATTTTATGCTTAGCCTTTACCACTCCACCTTACTTATACTAAGGGTGTTAATACTATTGCTGGTTCGACCTTATGCTTGTTTGTTACCAACTTAATTTAGTGATAATATATTGAGTTTGCTTTTACTGAGGCCCCTTTCAGACTTGTGTGACTTGTCCTGCGACTTGGGATTGCAAAGTCGCATAACAAGTCATACCCCATGATTTTCAATGAGTACCATTCATATCTGTGTGACTTCAAGTCACAGCGACTTTAAAGTAGTTCCACTTTGGTCCGACGTTGATGCGACTTGAGGTCCATAGACCTCTACATTACACAGGCATTGCTTCAAAGTCGCGTCAAAATCACGTCCAAATTGCATCCAAGTCGCACCAAAATCATGCGACTTTCTGGTCGCACAAGTGTGAAAGAGGCCTAACTTGCATAGTGCCTGTTTTTTGACAAGCTATTACTGCTGAGTGCCAATTTTCAGTGCCAGTGTATGTTTATACATTCATAGAAACATAGAAAAGTGATGGCAGAAAAAGACTGAGTAGTCCATCGAGTCTGCCCCTTGAGGAGGCGGAACTTCGTATGTCATAAGGGGACTGAGATTCCTGAGGAGATCCAGGCAAAGTACAAGGGACTTGTTCTCTCCAGTGACTCCTAAGCGTGGCACTAATATTGTGATTATTTTTTGCCCTGAATGTGAAGGCTTACAAGCATTATAGCAGCATACATTTGCATGTACCCCTGGGGACCCCCAGAGTTCTAGTGGGATAGAATTTCTCTTTAGGGCTGCATTCTTAGTGTGTGGTGGGGTTTGAAACATTGGGTGCCAAACACTTAAAGGGGGGTTACTGTGTTTATGCTGAAACATTTTAATCAGCGGGGATAGGGATAAAGATAGGGCTCCAGATACCCATAGCACAACATAGATTCCAGACTCTACACACAGGCAAGCATGTAAACCCCTCCTCCTCAACCATAGCAGGTCATATGCCATCAACATTGGAAACCAACCTGACATAGCATCTTGTTCTCAATTGGATGAGGACATAGTTACATAGTTAGTCCAGTTGAAAAAAAGACACAAGTCCATCCAGTTCAACCAAAAAAGCAAACAAAAAAAAAAAACTGAAAAATGATATATAACCATAGAATCCAATTTGCTATAGCGGGGGAAAAAATTCCTTCCTGATCCCCGGAGAGGCAATTGGATTCACCTTGGATCAACTTACCTAAAAATGTTAGTACCCAGTTATATTATTTACATTAAGGAAAGAATCCAGGCCTTTTTTAAAGCAATCTACCGTGCTGGCCAAAACTACCTCTGGGGGTTGGTTTGATTATTCTCCGTACCTCCTCGAGTCGATACTCCTTTGTAATCTCCTTGACTTAAATAAGAGAGAACTCTTCTACTCTAATTCCCCCTTATACTAGTTGTACATGTTTATGTTTTTACCAGGTATATCACTTGAACCACACCTCAATAAATGAAATTCCATTAGTGTTTCCTGTTCCCCCGTGTGAAATGTAGATCTCCTTTTTCTAAAGTAGAGGTTTATGCCTTTCCAAAGAAGTGTCAATCTCGACACTTTTACAACTTATCTGAGGGGGGGTCTCCATCAAAACCGGTCGTGCCATCTAACGAAATTTTTT
>BLSH010416267.1:1375842-1388602 GCA_018402905.1 Glandirana rugosa | reverse complement strand
CTGTAGTGTCTTCTGTCCCCCCATGCAATCTTCCCTGTCGCCTACACCCGCCCCCCTACTGTAATGTCCTCTGACCCCCCATGCAATGTCCTCTGTCCCCTACACACACCCCTCCCCCCTGCTGTAGTGTCCTCTGTGCCCCCAATGCAGTTTCCTATATCCCCTTTACCCCTCTCCCAGTGCAATGTCCTCTTCATACCCCCCTTTTAGTGTCCTCTGTGACCTTCACCCCTCCCTCCCCTCAACTGTAGTGTCCTCTTTGTTCCCATTTACACCAGTGTGTAGGTAGTACTTTCCTACCTTACACCAGTGTATAGCAGAGCAGAGAACGGGAGAAGTCACAGTAATGGATAGAGGGTGGGATCTGACAGAGTCAACTTTTTACATTAACAACCTAGTGATCGGTTAATGTAAAAAGGTAATTCCAGCAGCTCCAGCCCCCACCCTCTATCCATTACTTTGCCTTCTCCCAGTCTCCGCAGAGAGCGGCGGTGGCTGGGTGAAGGTCTGTGTGTGGGGCTGTGTTCCCAATCGACCCGTCAACTACCCACTGTCGGCCGGTCAATCGTGATTGATGGCTTGCCAACCCCGGAGTAGGATGACCAGATGTCCCCGACCCTGCAAAGTGGGGACGAAACCGGGGAAAGATTTCCTCTGGGGACAGTGTCCTCAATCCAGGGACAGTGTCCTCAATCCGGGGACAGTGTCCTCAATCCGGGGACGTCTGATCATCCTAGTATAGATGAGACCGCACTGGAGGGCATAGGGGAGACCGCACTGATGGGCATAGATGAGACCGAACTGATGGGCATAGATGAGACTGCACTGGTGGGCACAGATGAAATCGCACTGGTGGGCATAGATGAGACTGCACTATTGGGCATAGATGAGACCGCACTGGTGGGCATAGATGAGACCGCACTAATGGGCATAGATGAGACCGCACTGGTGGGCACTGATAAGCTGCACTTATGGGCACAGATGAGACCGCACTTATGGGCACAGATGAGATCACACTTATGGGCACAGATGAGACCGCACAGATGAGTATTTTCTCATGCCGACATTTACTTGTGCAACATGCTGATGTAAAGCATCATGGCCCTGCTCTTGCTGTGGTGCGGCTGGGGATGTGCTCATACACCATACAAGCACTGATTGCTGTTAGAAGTATCTCAAAGCAGCAGCAGGAGGAGGAACATTTCTAATACTGAATTACAGCAGAGTACATTGTGTAAAATATATAATTATGGGCATGTGTCTACAGTCCAGTAATGATTACATAAAACAAGTAAGGGCAGTATGTTTATCTCCTGTTATGGCTGGAGGGGAGAGAACAAACATGCTTTGCATTTATAAGACAGTAACCTACCTACCCTGCTGTGTGTTACTGAGAAGTATGGCTTTCCACCTGCACAATGAGGGGTGTGATTTATGTTGAAGTGGGCTTGTTCACATTTAGGCTTCATGCACACAGGACGTTAAAAAAACATCCTATAAACGTCAGTAGCTTATCAGTGATTTTTTTCAGCTTTTATTAGCGTTATATTACCGGCGTTTTTGCATTTTTTTTTTTACGTTTTTTTCGCGTTTTTAAAAGGCCAGCGTTTTTTTTTCCTTAATTGCTCTAAAATGTCCAAGAACATTAGGGATCAGCGTTTGGCCACGTTTTTGAGTGCGTGAACATTTTTACAGCTGAAAAACATCTCTCAGAACCCACTGGTCTTGGGGTTTTTTTTACAGCTCAAAAACGTCACTGCTAAAAACAGTTGATAAAAGTCTATGTGTGCATGAACACATAGGATAACATGATGGAGAGTTTATTGACTGTAGAAAAAAACATCTGCAGCTAAAAACAGTCAAAAAACGTCCTATGTGCATGAGGCCTTACATGTACAGGCGTAGTGTCCCTCCCACATTCATTGAAATTTGCAAAGCATAATGGGAAATGAAGTTTTATTACAATGTAGAGAGAGAGGATAGGATAGGATGCAATCACTGTTCTAACAGCTCCTCCTTAGCAGAATACATGCAGCAATTTTTGAATTACAGAGCTGACTTCCGGAAAATTCGATCAGACTTTTCTCTTCAATGGTAAGGAGTTTCACAAATGTAATAACTGTTTAGTGTTTTGTGTAGGGGTGTACTAATTGGGGATTGTTTGAAAATGCCGGAGTTCTGCTTTAAGAAATTTAAGCACGCATTTTCTTTTTCTTTCTTTTATGTCAGTTTCCCTGTAGTACGTTGTTTACATCACACAGATGTGCCACTTCACAGGCAAGGTCAAGGCATCTCTAAGGCATGTTATTCAATGCAATTTTGCAATTTTAATGCTTAAGAATTATGAAAACTGTTACTCCCCACCTAACTGAATTCATTACATTTATTTATTTATTGCTTTGACACATGATAGTATCTGTGGCATTTCCCAACCCTCTATGCCATTTGTTTGACATTCCCTTGCCAATTAGTCTATAAATTGGCCACAATTGATTTTTAACATTCAGTTCCCATTGATTTCATTAGGGTTCAGATTCAGCATCCAGGTACATTCGGGTCATTACTATGATCTATCAGTTTCCCCGCGGGCTCCATTTTCACATAGCTTTTCAAAACACCTCCAGCAGCAGAATTTCTCCCCTAGCACTTTGTCCTGGAACTGCCTTGCACCCTTCTAGACAGAGCTAGCTGCAGACCTAACCCAAGTCAAATCTTTCAAGCATCAATACGCCCTCCCCAGACAGCAAGACTTGGAAGACAGCGCGATTGACAGAGCCCCTCCTTAGGCCAAGGCCTTGGGAAGAGGAGGCACCATCACAAGGTCAACCCAAATATTTATGCACTTCTCTAGCATATACCACTGGCTAGACATGCACAGAACTGAAAAATTTGTATAGTTTCGGATAGATTCATTATGTTACTAATCTCATTTCATTGATTCCTTTCAGAATTAGTTTAGTTTAGTTTCATTTAATTGTATTTTGTCTATTAATTTTTTAATGAATTCCAAATTTTCAGAACAATTCGAATTTGGATCAGTCGAAAAATTATCGACCAATTCAAATTCTGTGTTAAGAATAGCAGGTTGTTAAGCCGGAAAGCTAGGCACCGCATCATTAACAAACGACTCATCAGCGGGCTTCACCGTTGAAAAGAATACTGGTAATAGAAAAGTAAAAAAAAAAACAGCGTGGGGTCCTTTCCCCCAATCCATACCAGGCCCTTCAGGTCTGGTATGGACTTCAAAGGGCTCTGCAAAGGAGTGCTTACAGGAGTCTGCTTTTATTCAGTTATTCACAATCTTTATCTGTTGCTATAACAGCTGAAAATGTATTAGCTAGAGTTTGCCTTTAATTTGTTAGTCAAGTCCATCTAAATTTGCTAGTGCATTTAACACTACCTTTTTCCCAGACTGACAATGCTGCTGCTCCTCTATCCAGAGTGGAGCCATCTTGAGATTGGAAGTTTGAGTAAAGGGAAAAAAGCCTAAAAAGTTTACATTTTTGTTTTGGATGTACCCCTAGTCCTCAAAGTTAGGTGGTATGCTATTACTTGCCAGCAGCTTACTGCAAATGTCTGTTTGAGGTTTATTGGATAGGGTGGTTTGCTGCTAAATAGAATTACATGGGGTGTAATGACTTGTCCTAAAAACACAGTGTTATAGAACACATTCTAGTTCTTGCCTGCTTAGACCTCTCTTTAACGCAGCCCCAGATAGTAAAAATCATACAAGAGAATCATTCTACACTGTATTCAATTATTTTAAAGTTTTTGGGTTTGATAGGACTATAAATGACTTTTTACTTGCTGTATTTTTGAGTAACTTTTCATTAGTTCTCATTTTCTGCACAGCATTTTGTGAAGTTCATGCCCAACAAATATAACACACAAAGGAGCTACAGAGTCTGCAGAATCTTGAGCACAGAAACTTGTAATAACTCTCTGTGATTTAAAATGCCTAAAATAATATAGCGGTATGCAGCCTGATAACTGCAGCAAGAAAGGATAATTACATGCTATGCTGCCTATGAAAAGGAGATTTTAAATACAATAGTGGTGGAAAAAGCTGTTTTTAAGATGTTCAGGCTCAATGAAAATATGTGTAATTTAAAATGAAACTTTTGTTCTAAAAAGAATATGGCATAGGAATGATACACTGGGATAAAAAGGTCGGAAGAATTTTATTATTCTGGTTATTTTACAATTCAGGCTTTTCAGTGAGATCCCATTGGCTTGTAAGAGCTGTGGTAGGGTATGTGCACATGAAACATCCTTACACTTAGTTCAAATCCCCCTTTATCACTGGGAATAGGATAGAAATTAGAGAAGCATAATAGGAGTATACTTTTTATTGCTGCTGGAATCCACTCATGGAGAATTAGACTATCCAGAGAGATGCAATCCTCCAAACACTCACAAGGTTACCAAGGCCTCACAAACACAGCAGCCAACTGAAACTCAAATATGTTTTTTTTTTGCATATATTTATTTAGTATTTTTTATATTTTGAAAAGGTTTTATTTTTTCTATCATTTATGTTGTGTAAAAATATTTTCAGCTAGTGGGTGATGAGCAGTGGCGGCTGGTGCTCAATATTTTTTTGGGGGGTGGCAAACTAATACCATCCCCCCACCCGCAGGAGACGGATGGTGGCGATTCATCCTAAGACTCCCTGGCCAATTGGGGCTTCCTGATTGGCTGGGAGGAGAATCAGGAAGAAAATAGCGAATATTAATTTGCTATTGTCACACAAATGGGTGAGCTTGGGGTGTCGTGCTCTACGCTGCGAGTCCACCCTTTTTTGAAGCCAATTAGAGCCTCAGGCTCTAATCATGTGCTTAAAAAAAAACCCATTGGACTCCATGCGTCTGGCGCCCTGCATGTAGATTAGGGGCCTGGCACAAGGATTAGGGGGGCAGCGCCCCTGCACCCTGCATGGATGGGCTGCCGCTGGTGATGAGTAAGCAGTTAATTCTTGAGGAAGCTCAAGCTGATTGGATGAAACGTCTAGGTGGTCACGACACCACGTGAGTGACTCCTCTGATGTCATGGATGACACAGCTCCACAAGTCAGCATGCCTGCACGTGCTCTATTCATCCACTGAGGACAATGGTTTCCATCTTTGAATAGGCTGATTTCACAGCAATTAGACCAGAAGATTGGAGACCGCCTCAGTCTCTGAGAGAGACCCAAGCATTCGAGCATCGACATCACCAAGCTAAGTCTTGATCCCTGTGAGCCGCATTCCTGCGAGAGCAGTCCTCTCCTCCAGCGATCCAGGAAGCAGAACAGCTCATATACTGTGGTCAGGTGAGCGAACCCATTGGTCTACTATGTTGCTTACAGTGCTGGTGCACTTTACTGTTGGCTTTTCAAATATGTGAACTATCTGATGAATATCAGCGTTAACAATACACAAATAACTATTGATACAATATGGTGCTAGAAACATAGAAGCATAGAAAAGTGACGGCAGAAAAAGACTTAGTAGTCCATCGAGTCTGCCCTTTTTATTTATTTATTTATTTTTTTTTTTTTTTATTTATTTTTTTTACATTAACCTTGTTGTCTGACTATAGATTTAGGTTTATCCCAAGCATGTTTGAAGCCATTTACTGTTGACTGTCACACAACCTCTGTTGGTAGTTTATTCCAATCATCAATCACCCTTTCAGTAAAATAATACTTTCTAAGATTAGTTTTGAACTTCCCCCCAGTTAGTTTGAGGTCATGTCCCCATGTTCTTGATTTTGGTTTCATATTGAAAAGACTGCCCTTCTGAACCTTATTCACCCCCTTGATGTATTTAAAGGTTTCAATCATGTCTCCCCTCTCCCTTCTTTCCTCCAGACTGTACATATTAAGTTCCTGAAGTTGCTCTTGATATGTTTTATCCCCCAGACCTTTCACCATTTTTGTTACCCATCTCTGAACGCGTTCTATCTTATCAATATCTTTTTGTAAGTGTGGTCTCCAGAACTGGACACAGTATTCTAAGTGAGGTCTCACTAAAGATCTATATAGAGGAATCAGAACCTCCTTCCTCCTGCTGGTGTTCCCTCTACTGATACATCCCAAAATTCTATTTGCTTTTCCCACTGCCTGGTCACACTGTTTGCTCATTTTGCAATCATCTGAAATAAGCACCCCAAATCTTTTTCTTCTGTAGTGCTGGCTAACACTGTACCCCCAATGTTGTACTCTCTAAGGGGATTCATTTTCCCTAGATGCATTATTTTACATTTAGAAATATTGAACTGCAGTCTCCACTGCTTTGACCAATCTTCCAGCAATGCCAAATCATGTTCCATGTTACAGACACCTCCCTATTACACACCTTTGTATCATCAGCAAAGAGACATACATTGCCCAACAAACCTTTAGTTATATCACTTACATATAGGTTAAATAGAACAGGACCCAGTACAGAGCCTTGTGGTACCCCACTAGTGACTGGTCTCTGTTCTGAGTGAACCCCATTTACAACCACACTCTGGGATCTATCCTTTAACCAACTGCATATCCACTGAACCACCCAAGGCTTAAGTCCCAGCTTGTACAACTTTTGTATCAGATCATTATGTGGAGCTGTATCAAATGCCTTGCTGAAATCAAGATACACTATGTCCACAGCACCACCCTGATACTCACAGAGACTCTATTAACATGCTTTAGAGCCCCCATATTACCTTACCACTCGACTCACTATTTACTTCCATCCTCAACCCAGTAGGGGGATGACTATATTCTTTTTTGAATGAACTTCTACCCTCTGAGTTACCTGGTTACTACACCCTTTCTTTGGCGTCCTTACCACCAAAATCTACATTTATGTTCTTTTGAGTCATCCGGATCACACTTTACTAGGTGAGTCAGCAATCATCTGGGACGCTGTACTTTTTGTCTATACTCTACAGTGCCTAAAACACTAGTGAGATATTGGTAAACACCTTTTTGTTTATTCCTATGTTTTCATGCATAGTTGGGTCGCTTAGCCTTGTTTCCACATCAGAGGTATGGCTTTTTGGCCACAATTCTTCCATGAAGACCACTTCTGGCCAGACTTCTCCAAACAGTAGATGGGTGCACCTAAGCCCCACTGGTTATCACCAGTTCTGTGTTGAACTGGCACTGCTGGGCCTCTTCCGATGTCAAGGGGAAATAAGCAGTATGTGTCTTTCATCTGCTGCATTAATTTGCTTGTCTGACGACTGCATTTACAGTCCACAATGTTGTTCAATCAATGGTGTCCTCAATGCTGAGAAATATAGCTTATCCATCATGCCACACCATCAGGGAGGTATCTGATTGGCCTCAAATTTATTTAAATTTACCTAATCTCGACATCATGGAGTCTCTCTGGGATTACATAAAGAGAAAGAAGGATTTGAGGCAGCTTACATCTACAGAAGAGCTGTGGTTAGTTCTCCCGGATGTTTGGAACAACCCGAATGCCAAATTCCTTCAAAAACTGTGTGTACAAGCACTGTGTGTACCTAGAAGAACTAATTCTGGTTTGAAGCCAAACGGTAGTCACATCATTTTTCTTCTGTTAGCTCACTTTGAATTTTGTAAATTGATATATATATATATATATATATATATATATATATATATATATATATATACACAGTATCTCACAAAAGTGAGTACACCCCTCACATTTTTGTAAATATTTTATTATATCTTTTCATGTGACAACACTGAAGAAATGACACTTTGCTACAATGTAAAGTAGTGAGTGTACAGCTTGTGTAACAATGTAAATTTGCTGTCCCCTCAAAATTACTCAACACACAGCCATTAATGTCTAAACCACTGGCAACAAAAGTGAGTACACCCCTGAGTGAAAATGTCCAAATTGGGCCCAAAGTATCAATATTTTGCGTGGCCACCATTGTTTTCCAGCATTACCTTAACTCTCTTGGGCATGGAGTTCACCAGAGCTTCACAGGTTGCCACTGGAGTCCTCTTCCCCTCCTCCATGATGATATCATGGAGCTGGTGGCTGTTAGAGACCTTGCCCTTTTCTACCTTCCATTTGAGGACGTCCCACAGATGCTCAATAGGGTTTAGGTCTGGAGACATGCTTGGCGCAAGGTAGTGCTCCTCTTGGAGGTGTGTTTGGGATCATTATCATGTTGGAATACTGCACTGTGGCCCAGTCTCGGAAGGGATGCTCTGTTTCAATATGTCACAGTACATGTTGGCATTCATGGTTCCCTCAATAAACTGTATCTCCCCAGTGCCAGCAGCACTCATGCAGCCCCAGACCATATCACTCCCACCACCATGCTTGACTGTAGGCAAGGCACACTTGTCTTTGTACTCCTCACCTGGTTGCTGCAACACACGCTTGACACCATCTGAACCAAATAAGTTTATCTTGGGCTCATCAGACCACAGAACATGGTTCCAGTACTACATGTACTTAGTCTGCTTGTCTTCAGAAAACTGTTTGCGGGCTTTCTTGTGCATCATCTTTAGAAGAGGCTTCCTTCTGGGATGACAGCCATGCAGAACAATTTGATGCAGTGTGTGGCGTATGGTCTGAGCACTTACAGGCTGATCCCCACCCTTCAACCTCTGCAGCAATGCTGGCAGCACTCATACGTCTATTTCCCAAAGTGGATATGACGCTGAGCTATATGACGCTGAGCACATGCACTCAACTTCTTTGGTCGACCATGGCGAGGCCTGTTCTAAGTGGAACCTGTCCTGTTAAACCGCTGTATGATCTTGGCTACCATGCTGCAGCTCAGTTTCAGGGTCTTGGCAATCTTCTTATAGCCTAGGCCATCTTTATGTAGAGCAACAATTCTTTTTTTTCAGATCCACAGAGAGTTCTTTGCCATGAGGTGCCATGTTGAACTTCCAGTGACCAGTATGAGAGAGTGAGAGTGATAACACCAAATTTAACACACCTGCACCCATTCACATCTGAGAGACCTTGTAACACTAATGGGCCACATGACACTGGGGAGGGAAAATGGCTAATTGGGCCCAATTTGGACATTTTCATTTAGGGGTGTACTCACTTTTGTTGCCAGCGGTTTGGACATTAATGGCTGTGTATTGAGTTATTTTGAGGGGACAGCAAATTTACACTGTTATACAAGCTTTACACTCATTACATTACATTGTAGCAAAGTGTCATTTCTTCAGTGTTGTCACATGAATAAATATGATAAAATATTTGCAAAAATGCGAGGGGTGTACTCACTTTTGTGAGATACTGTATATATTTGGGTTACTGTTTAATTCATTTTGTATTTTTTTTAGGGGATTGTTGAATTGTATAGTAAACTGGACAATGAAACATCAGCTGCTGTTTATGCAACTTTAAAATTGGGGCAATTTTTTTTGTGCGTGTATTTCAAGTGTATAAGATGCATAGACAAGCATCACTGTGCTCTCAATGCCTTGCAAGTTTGGACTAGTAAATGGGGGACACTGAATAAGGAGGGTGGCAATGAAGGAGGAGCTCTAGGTAGGTCCATGGTTCCACTTACTGACCGGCTAGCTTTCCATATGAACCAGTCTTCTCTCTTCTTTGTTCTACATTCTAAATTAGATCCTTGTCTCTGGAGAAGATACAAAAATAGATGCATCAGCTTCAGATATCAACAGATCGAAATGACTGTGTTTAAAGTGGATGAAAGATGCACAACTAAATATAATGTCGTGGAACATCAAATTGTACAGGAATAGGCATTCATTTCTTCCATCTAGTATTCTATTTTAAGAGGTATCATAGCTGCCTGTTAACAAAAGCAAAAATGTTTTCCAAGGCTTTCTTTCAAATTAGAGGTTACAAAGAGTGTTTTGATTTTTCCAGTGAATGGAAAATGTCTCTGTACAGTTCAGCAAAATAAGTCATGACTGACATAAGTGATCTGTCTGCTGCTCATGGATTTCAATAGCTTTAATGGCAGATTTTTGATCAATCCACATTCTGTGTTGTAGCATCTTTCATTCTTGACTCAAATTATATGTCACCATTAAAGGACTTAACTAAGCACTAGTTCTGTTCAAAATGGCCAGATGATCCCTTTACTTAAATTGGACTTTTCAGTAACTTAACAAGTCTGTATTTTTTTTTTCAAAAAGCTTGAGTTTTATTATTTAGCCACTTCAGCCCCGGAAGGATTTACCCCTTTAATAACCAGAACACTTTTTACAATTTGGCACTGCGCTGCTTTACCTGGTAATTGCATGGTCATGCATGCTGTACCCAAATGAAATTTGTGTTCTTTTTCCCATAAATAGAGCTTTTCTTTTGGTGGTATTTGATCACCTCTACGTTTTTCTATTTTTTGCGATATAAACGAAAATAGACCGAAAATCTTGAAAAAAAATTATATTTTCTACTTTTTGTTATTAAAAAAATACAAGAAACTCAATTTTAGTCATAAATTTTGCCACGTCTCAGGTAAGAAAAGTCAATAAGCGTATAGTTTTTGGATTGCGCAAAAGTCATAGCGCCTACAAACTAGGGTACATTTTCTGGAATTTACGCAGCTTTTAGTTTATGACTGCCTATCTCATTTCCGGAGGTGCTATAATGGTAGGGCAGCACAACCCCCCCCCCCCGATTCCCATTTTGGAAAGTAGACACCCCAAGCTATTTGCTGAGAGGCATGTTGAGTCCATGGAATATTTTATATTTTCCCACAAGTTTTGGGAGAATTACAATTTTTTTTCACAAAGTTGTCACATAGACCCCTTTCACTCCAAGGCATTTTTCAGGCGCTTTTGCGCAAAAAAATAGCACCTATAAAAAAGCCAGAAAAACGCCGCAATACACCCCAGTGTGAAAGCCAGAGTGCTTTCACACTGGGGCGGTGCACTTGCGGGACGCTAAAAAAAGTCCTGCAAGCCGCATCTTTGCAGCGGTGTGGGAGCATTCACCGCTCCTATACCGCCCCTGCCCATTGAAAACAATGGGGCAGCGCTCCCAAAGCACCTGAACACCACTTGGGGAACGCTGCAAACCGGCACTTTTAGTCCCTGTTTAACCCCTTGTGGGGGGTTAAAAGCGCACCATAGCGCCGCTATAAGGAGCAGTAAAACACCATTAATTAGCTGTGTTTTACCGCTAACGCTTGGCGGCTCCAGTGTGAAAGGAGCCTAAATAATATATTGCTCAAACATGCCATGGGTATATGTGAAATTACACCCCAAAATACATTATACGGCTTCTCCTAAGTATGGGGATACTACATACAGTATGTGAGACTTTTTGGCAGTCTAGCCACATACAGGACCCCAAAAACCAAACACCGCCATCAGGCTTTCTAAGGGCGTAAATTTTTTATTTCACTCTTCACTACCTATCACAGTTTCGGAGGCCATGAAATGCCCAGATAGCACAACCTCCCCCCCAAATGATCCCATTTTGGAAAATAGGCATCCCAAGCTATTTGCTGCTGAGAGGCATGTTGAGTCCATGGAATATTTTATATTTTGCCACAAGTTTCAGGAAAATGACAATTTTTTTTTCACAAAGTTGTCACTAAATGATATATTGCTCAAACATTCCATGGGTATATGTGAAATTACACCCCAAAATACATTCTGCTGCTTCTCCTGAGTACGGGGATACCACATATGTGAGACTTTTTGGCAGTCTAACTGCGTACACGACCCTGAAAACCAATCACCGCCTCCAGGATTTCTAAGGGCATACATTTTTGATTTCACTCTTTACTACCTATCACAGTTTTGGAGGCCATGAAATGCCCACATAGCACAACCCCCCCCCCCCCGCCCCCCCAAATGACCCTATTTTGGAAAGTAGACATCCCAGGCTATTTGCTGAGAGGCATGTGGAGTCCATGGAATATTTTATATTTTGACACAAGTTTCGGGAAAATGAGAATTTATTTTTTCACAAAGTTGTCACTAAATAATATGTTGCTTAAACATGCCATGGGTATATTTGAAATTACACCCCAACACCCCAAAACACAATCTGCTGCTTCTCCTGAGTATGGGGATACTACTTACAGTATGTGAGACTTTTTGGCAGTCTAGCTGCGTACAGAACCCCGAAAACCAAGCACCGCCTTTAGGCTTTCTAAGGACGTAAATTTTTGATTTCACTCTTCACTACCTATCAAAGTTATGGAGGCCATTGAATGTCCAGATAGCACAAAACCCCCCAAATGACCGCATTTTGGAAAGTAGACACCACAAGCTTAGTGCTGAGAGCCATGTTGAGCATTTTGCAGATCTCACTTTTTGTCACAAAGTTATGAAAATTGAAAAGAGAAAAAAAATACATTTTCCTTTTCTTTCTTCATTTTCCAAAAAAATAAAAGTACATTTTCCCGAAACTTGTGACAAAATATAAAATATTTCATGGACTCAACATGCCTCTCAGCAAATAGCTTGGGGTGTCTACTTTCCAAAAAGGGGTCATTTGGGGGGGGGGTTTAAACTGTCCTGGCATAGTGTTCAAAGCCCTTTTACATGAAAATAAAAAAACCTTTTACTTCTTTCTTTTCCTTTTACATAAAAAAAAGAGAAAAGTTAAAAGTATTGAAACACTGTTTTTCACTCTAGACGTTTTACGAGTTGTACCGAGAGTCGTGATTCGAACACCACAGATGAAAGGTTTTACGCCAGTAAACCCCCCAAAACACGATAGACCTGTAAGTTACCGGAGGTATTGAAACTATCCATCACTTCTCACTTTAGTTTTTAAATGCAGGAATCTTTCGGATTTCCGCCACGAACCAAAAGCCCCAAGACATG
>BLSH010416267.1:1335720-1346360 GCA_018402905.1 Glandirana rugosa | reverse complement strand
TAAAGTGATACACACATTTTAAAAAGAAGTGTGAATAAAAGATGTTCACTGATTTCCGGTTTGATTTAAAGTGATACACACATTTTGCAGAACAGTGATATGGGTACTCTGGGCTTATTTATACTTTTTGGACATAGTTTGAAGATGATTTTAGAACAGTTCTATGGCCTCTAATGTTAATTAATACTTTTCAGACCCATTTTGAAGATGATCTCCATTTTTGCATTTTTATGTTTTTATTTTTTAAAAAATATTTAAAGTTATTTCACTGTCCCCATTTCTTTGTAGGGCACTTGTCCCACCCTTACCCACATTTTCCTTCTTTTTGCAGACCTCTAGGACCTTCCTGGGCTTTTTTACAGCATTTTTAAAATTTTTCATTAAAATTACCAGAACCCCGGACCCGAACCCGGACTTTTTTTGAAAAGTCCGGGTCCGGGTCCCGGACACCCCAAAGTTCGGTACGGACCCGAACTTTACAGTCCGGGTTCGCTCAACTCTACTCTCCACCCCACAGCTCACTCCATCAGTCTCCTCACGCATCACTAACTTACTAACAGACATATCTGTCTGGATGTCACACCACTTCCTCAAACTCAACTTGTCTAAAACCGAGCTCATAATATTTCCTCCCCCACGTGCCTCTTCCCCTGACGTCTCTGTCAAGAGCAATGGCACAACCATCCACCTGTGCCCACATGTCAGGGTGCTAGGTGTTATACTGGAACTCTTCTTTTGGCCCCACATCCAATCACTTTCCAAAGCTTGCCACCTCAACCTCTGCAACGTCTCTATAAACTTCGTCCTTTCCTAACCAATGAAACCACAAAGCTCCTGATTCACTCCCTGGTTATATCTCGCCTTGATTACTGCAACTCTCTCCTCATTGGATTACCTCTAAACAGACTATCCCCCCTTCAGTCCATCATGAATGCTGCTGCCATCTTACAAACCGCTCAATGTCTGCTACCCCTCTCTGCCAATCCCTCCACTGGCTGCCACTCGCCCAACAAATTAAATTAAAAAAACTAACAATAAGTTACAAAGCCATCCACAACTCTGCCCCCAGCTACATCACTAACCTAGTCTCAAAATAACAACTTAATCGTCTTCTTCATTCCTCCCAAGACCTCCTGCTCTCTAGTACCCTCATCACCTCCTCCCATATTCTCCTCCAGGACTTCTCCCGAGCCTCTCCCATCCTCTGGAATTCCCTACCTCAATCTATCAGACTGTCTCCAAATCTATCCACTTTTAGGTGATCCCTGAAAACTTTTCTCTTCAGAGAAGCCTATCCTGCCTCCACCTAACAACTACACTTTTTATTTTCTCCATCAGCTCACCCCCCACAGTTATTACCCTTTCGTATCACTTGACCCTCCCTCCTAGATTGTAAGCTCTAACGAGCAGGGCCCTCTTATTCCTCCTGTATTGAATTTAATTATATTGTAATTGTACTGTCTGCCCTAATGTTGTAAAGCTCTGCGCAAACTGTCAGCGCTATATAAATCCTGTATAATAATAATAATGATTACACAGGTCCTGTGGCTGATTAAGGTGACAATTAAACTCACTTGATGCCTTATCTGCATTAAATTGACCTCAGAAGCTGTGTAATTCATATGTATTGAGGTTTAAAGGGATGAGGTGGAAACCCTACCGCAGTACCAGATGTTCTGCTTTCATGACCAACTCCGGCATCAGACTTGTGGGGGTGACCAATTATTCCCCGGACATGAAAAAAAAAGTGAATGAAAGCTAACTTTTAGAGTAGACTGAGTTTATATTTTTACAGTGACATTAGTTTTAGTAGGTTTTCTAGGTTTTTTCATGTTGTCTTTACTTTTTATTTGGGGTTTGCTAGTAAAGTAAAAAAAGGGGCGGGGCTGCACCCTGTGATCTTTGATCTCTTCAATGTTGTGTAGATCTCCATCTCTTAAAGGTTACCTACCTCTGCTTTAAAGCATTTAGAACATTCTCCAAAAAAAGCAAGATTTATTTATCCCACCTGCCGATAAACCAATACATGAGAGTGGTTTGCATAAACAAGCTTTGCTGATTACAAAGAGAAAAAGGGGAACATTCATCAAATGCCTATTAGAAGTTTTCTGGGCACTAGACACACCGAGCACTCAGCATTTCACCATAGTTCAAATTGAGCTATTTATTTATTCATGGAGCAATATATTTAATACTCTCTCAATTACTAGGGAGAGATCCCTGCAAGAATATGAGATGTATATTAAGACATCAGCCATAGAGCCATTATGTCAGTTTTGCAACCTGGATATCCAGCCAAAGGTGGACTCACGGATTATCTCAAAATAATTGATAGCAAAGGTTTAATTACACACATAGAAAACACTTACATGTCGCATGGTGCTAATTAAATGTTTGATTTGTGTGTGGAATGATAAGTGGAATTAAAAAACAGAATAAAATTGATTAGACTTCTTTTTAGACTTCCTGCTCTGGAATCAGTGAAGCTGTTATCATAGATATCACATTTTCAGTCATGTATACACCTGCATGAATTTTTAATCTTGTCTCTGAGCACAAATCCTATTCCTTCCTCTCAGCCATGGGAGAATGTCCAAGAAAATGATATCTGGGTGTTCCGATTGCTGTGCTTGTGCAAAAAAAAAGGCAGAGCTTCTATAGTTGCTTATCTTAAAGGACCACTCTGTATACACATGCCATGTTATTTGCATTTACAAATGGCACTGAACTGAACAGAAAGAATTTTGTTTCCCTATATAGGTCAATTTATACATGGATTTTCAAAAGAATTTTGTCTTCCTCCTGCAGCCCCTACCACCTGCTGGACAAAAATCTGTACTGCAGTACAGTCACAGTGCAGTGGCACGCATGGCCTAAATCAATACTTAAATGGGGTTTACATTATTCAGTCAGTTCCTGATCAAATGTGTGTCTTGCTGCTAGTCTGGCTATTTCATGTGTTTAAATTATTCTTTGGTATCAGTTGGACTTCTTTTAGTTTTTGCTTTTGCCCGTCGCCAGCCCAGGCATTCAGCATGTCTAATTACATTGGTGCCCTGCAATTCTGTAGTATATTTGGTCCTGAAATGCATCCTGTGGCACTTATAATACGAGGGACATTCAAGTCAAACCAGGACTTTTAATTTTACAGGTATAAAAAGGGATGCTAGCGTAGTGGAACTACACACAGTAGTAAGTGGCAAGTGTGTCCTATTACTGATAGGCAGCACACATGTTGCGGTCCAATCCAGATACAGTTAATCAAGATGGCAGACAACAGTGTTAGTGCATGTATGGAACAGCGGGTGGCGATGAAGTTACTTGTGAATGAAGGCGTAAAAACCGCAGATATCTACACAAGACTTTGAATGAGAGTAAACTCCCATCTCTGACTTTTAACTATAGCTAAGCCTTTAATAAGGCTTATCTATAGGTCATGTAAATATCTCCCAAACGTGGGCCGTTTAGGAGATATTTACTGTACATGCAGTTGCTGATGTCACCGGCGCATGCACCCAGACCATTCCTTGAGAGTCCTGTGCCGTAGACGGCGGCTTCTGTGCCCAGGAGTGACATCCTTGTGGAGTCTGCATACTAGCACATTATGCCTTTACCTAACAGGGTTAAAAAAAAAAAATTGTGCGGTTTATTACCTCTTTCAAGCACAGTACGGTGATAAGACGCTCAGCCGCAGTAAGACATTTGAATGGTGTAAACATTTCAAAGATGGCTGTACATCCATCAGTGATGATCCTGGCTGTGGTGCTTCCCAGCCCACAGCAGTTAGTAAACATTTAGCACGTGGCACGCCTGATCCTGGATGATCAACGCATAACCTGATGTCAAATTTTCTACTTCACTCCACTTCTCTACTGACACCATCCACTGCCCTATGGATACAATCCATTGCCAAAATAAAAAATTAAATTGTAAAAAAAAGCAATAAATAGATTTGTAAAAAAAATATATAAATAAAAAAACTACTGATACTGTCCACTGCTCTATTGACACTGTCCAGCCATAACCATCCACTTCCTCACGCACCCCTATGCCCAACCAAAGCACTACTACCCACCACCATGTACTCCACACTCTTCTCCTGCACATACTACCCACCACCATATACTCCACACTCTTCTCCTGCACATACTACCCACTGCCATGTACTCTGCACTCCTTTTCCTTAGCTGATCATTATATTAGTGTCAGTGTAGCCAGCCATAGATTATTAGAATCTTGCCTGGTTTAGCAGGGACCGGCTAAGATTCGAACCATTTATGGATGCACCCCTGAATTCTGCACATAGCGCACCCCTGAACTATGCACTCTGTACATAGCGCACTCCTGAAACCTGCACATAGCGCACCCCTGAACTATGCACTCTGTACATAGCGCACCTCTGCGCTCCTTTGGTAAGAATAAAATACAAATATGCATTGAAACATTTTTTCTCTATCTTATATTTTTAATGTTTGGTAATCATATCCCCCAAAAATTCTAAGAAGTATCTTTTTTTTTTATCTCATAGATGAAATGTGAGAAATAATGTATATATCATACAATCATTCCATAAACACATACGCTGCATATATAATTTGAGGAAAATATGCTTATAAAATTGTTTACCATTTGCCAATAAAAGAAAATATGTCCCCTGATTTCATTTTAAAAATCTGGACACTTTAGCCTAATTGTGTGGACCAGATAGCTGGAAACAGGAGATGTTGGATAATTAAAAGAGAAGTAGGGGAATTTTATTTATGAATCATACTTATCTAGGTAGATGCTGCATCCCCCGCCAGCTCTAAGGCTGAGAACTGTCAGCTGTCATTCTCTGGCTCCGCTGTCAGTCTGATGGCTGTCAGTCTCTGGCTCCGCTCTGCCCCCTCCCCCATGCTCACTGAAACACCAGTATGTGGAGGGGGTGGGCGTGGCCGGCTCAGGATCTCAGCGGCTCCAGGCATGTGAGCAGATCCCAACCATATGGTTGCGATCTTTCCCCAGCCTGGACCGACTCTGTGACATCCGACGAGAGCGGGCTTAAGCCTGCTGTCAGCTGAAAAATAGGTCACAGAAGTGCAAAACAATCTGCACTGCTGTGATCAACAGGAGAAGTACAACCAAACAGGCTTTGGCTGTACTTCTCCTTTAACAAATCTATAACACAACCTGTCTCTCTGCTCCTGTTTGGTATTACTTGCGACAATTGATAAAGTCACAATTTATGTTGTGAACTCATCCTCCAGGGTCCAGACAGGCTCTTCCCCAGCCCAGGCTTTAAATCCAGGCTCTTTCTCTTTGAAGCTGGAAGGTCCTTCAGGCACCCTCTGTCCTAGTCCAGAGGGCCTGCACAATCCCTCTCTCATAGCCCAGGGCCTCCAGACACCTGCTGCCCTAGTCCAGGGCCTCGAGACACCCCCTCTCCTAATCTGGGACCTCGAGGCACCCCCTCACCTAGTACAGTATCTCACTTGTACCCCCTATCCAGGGGTCTTTGCCACACCAACCACCATTTCCTAGTCAATGACCTCCTCTTCATCCACCTCCCTAGTCAAGGGCCTCCTCTGCATACCTCTCCTAGTCCAAGGCCTCCTTTACTGCCCACCCCAAGTTAAGAGCCTCTTCTGCACCCTGCTCTCCGAATCCAGGTCCTTTATGAATCCCACTTTTCAAGTCCAGGGCTTCCTCTAAGCCCCCCAGTACCGGGCCTCCGATATACTCCCTACCTAGTCCAGGGTCTCCTCTGCACCCCCAGTCCAGGGCATCCTGTGTACTTCCCTCCTAGTCCAGGGCTACCTCTACCCCCTCCCACTCCAGCACCTCCTCTGCACCCCCCAGTCCAGGGCCTCCTCTGCACCCCCCCAGTCCAGGACCTTCCCTGAATCCCCCCAGCCCAGGACCTCCTCTGCATCACCTAAGTCCAGGGTCTCCTCTGTGCCGCCCACCCCCCAGGTCAGGGCTTCCTCTGCACCCCCCACAGCCCAGGACCTCCTTTGCATCCCCCAAGTCCAGGGCCTCCTCCGCACCCCTCATCAGCCCAGGGCCTCCACTGCACCCTCCAGTCCAGGGCCTCCTCAAACCCCCCCAGTACAGGGGTCTCCTCAAACTCCCCTCAGCCCAGGGCCTTTACTGCACCACCCAGCCCAAGGCCTCCTCTGCACCCCCCAGCCCAGGGCCTCCTCCGTACCCCTCGCCCAGTCCAGGGCCTTCTCTACTCCCCCTTCCCCTAGTCCAGGGCCTTCTTTGAAACCTCTCCTTCTCTGGGATGCCACACGCAGAAAAGACATAGGCTGTTTGGGCACTGGGCAGTACTAGGAGGGAGACCTGCCTGTTCATTACACTTGATCGGGTGACAGTGACACCCTTAGAGCAGCGGTTCCCCCCTAGATACGTCACTCGGGGCAGGCGTCCCCCATGCCCCCCCCCCTAGTTTTCTACCCCGAGCACACTAGTGATCTGACTTCCTCAACTCCTATGGAGTATTTGTGCAAAAATGTAGATAAGCATATTGGCCACATATCTAAGATATACACAATACTACATGACAGTCCTACCAAATTGCCTTATATGGTAAAATGGGATTAGGACTTGAGGGAGTAATTGGAAGAAGCGTAATGGAGGAAACTAGACCAATTCAATTCAAAATCTTATATCAATACTGTTTGATCAAAGCTAATTATAAGGTTTTTCTGAGGTGGTATTTAGAAGTAGCCCGTTTGGAACCCTCTGTCCCAGGGGCCTCTCCTGGTTGTTTTTGTGGCTGCGGTAACGAGGGAACAGTCCTCCATACCTAGTGGACATGCAGCAAAGTAAGGAGTTTTGGATTTGCACATATAATTTTATCTATTCCCTCACCCAAGTGAATCTAAACAAGACCCCACAGCAAGCCATCTGGGGAGCCCGGCGGACACTTGAGATGCCTGATCGCATTTATTCCACCACAGTCAAGATTTCTATTGCACGATCCTGGAAGTCCCCCACTATCCCCTTTGACTTTTTAAAGGCCAAATTGACGTGGATCAATGAGCGAATGGTGGCCATTCTCCAGGATAAGCTAGCCTTTTACCTACCGAGAAAACATGGGACCCCTGGATAAAATATCTTTCAGGACCCACCTCCACACTTTTCTTCTTTTACTATTCTATTTGCTTTCTACTATTTTTGTCTCAGTTGCGGATGTTACTTTTAGGCCACTGTTGGTTTTGTGTGACTTCTTCCCCAGTTACATTAGTATAGTGTTAGAAGAAGTCCACAGAGTTGAACAGGTTGCTGTAAATTACCTGCTATCACATATACAGGGACATGGCTTTGCCCTTATTTGAGTTTTCCTCAGAGTTTCTTCCTTCATGTTTTTTTTTTTAAATATATTTCTTTGGAGAATGTATTTAAGTTACTCATACCCTGCTTAGGACAGATGCAACTTACGGCTTAGCTACCTGTCCACATAATAGGTTGCTTATAGGTAATATGCTATTGACAGGTACAGTCCCTTCAATTGTAACCAGTATTGTATGCTGAGATTGTCCAAAGACCATTGTACTGCTTTGTACTTTCATGCTCTTTTTTGATAACTTTAATAAAAATTATTGGAAAGAAAAGATTTGCATCTAACGTCAGCTGCCTGTATCGCCTGGATTTACTGAAGGTTTTGATACTATGGGGATTTACTAAAGGCAAATAGACTGTGCACTTTGCAAAGTGCATTTGCATTCTGCAAGTGCAGTTGCTCCAGAGCTTAGTAAATGAGCAGAAGCTCTGTTGACTTCCATCATCCAATCATGTGCAAGCAAAAATGCTGTTTTTTTTATTTTCCTTGCACGTGATTGGATATTTTTTGCAAAGTTAAGCTTTACCTCATTTACTAAGCTCTGGAGTAATTGCACTTGCAGAGTGCAACTGCACTGTCAAAGTGCACAGTCTAGTTGCCTTTAGTAAATCAACCCCTAAGTGTTGATGTTTCATTCATTATATGATCGGACTGGATTTGTGTAGCCTTATAAAAGATTTACTTAAAGATGCCAGTGGATATTTTATATTAAGGGAAAATATCAGGTGTTAAGCCAGTGTTTTCCATAAATATATGGGAAAATGTAGCAATGAATTTCACATTTCACTTCATTAGCCTTCATAGCAATCCTTAGTTTGGTTCAGCATGCTGAGTTTACTTTGATATAGTTTGAAAACTACCTTTTGTTTCTTTCCTCCTGCCAGAGGTATAACAAAATTCCTTTGGGTGCTGCTGCGAAATGTGCGTCAGAACATCCACAACATCTCATTAATAATACCTGCTTTGCACATAAATATCGCACACGTTGACGTGCGAGTATGAAAAGTCTCAGAATCAGTAAACATGCCACGATGGCACGTTGGTGCAATGAGGGGGTACAAGACAAGCTTTCTAAAATGAATCTTGTGCTAAGCAATATACATTAGCTGCCGCTGATGACCTCTCTTTCTCAAAATGCTGGAAGCCCAACTAGCATTGCTGAATTAATGACTATAGTATCCTCTGAACCATCACTGATCCAGAACAAGTATACATACCATGAGTTCCTACTTCACTGACCGTATGCTTCGCCTGGGTCCGTGACACAGAAAGCATTTTAATGATTGGATTAGCATTGCCGCTGAGTAGCATGAGTAGCTATCATTTTCATAAGGGCTTGTGTGCAAGGGCAGTTTGCCTCTCAATATTTTCTACAAATGCAAGTCAACAGGAATGCCATGGCAGCCGCTCCAAGCAGCCTGAAGCCGCTTAAAAAGAAGTCAGCAGCTCAGCAAGATCTGAAACTCAAATGGAAGCTGAACACATCTTAAAGCATGCTGAGCCGCCTCCTGTCTTGCTAATAGGAATGTTTTCATTCTATAGCATGCTGCCACTTAACCACTTCAGCTCCTCCTTCATGACCAGGACATTTTTTTTCGATACGGCACTGCATTATTTTAATTGACAATTGCGCGGTCGTGCAACGATGTACCTAAATAAAATTGATGTCTTTTTTTCCCCACAAAGAGAGCTTTCTTTTGGGGGTATTTGATCACCCCTGTGGTTTTTATTTTTTGTACTATCAACAAAAAAATACTGACAATTTTGAACAAAAAAAAACACATTTTTTTACTTTCTGCTATAAAACTTATCCAATAAAAAAAAAAATTAATCTAAGAATCTAATTTCTTCACAAATTAAGGCCAATATGTATTCTGCTACATATTGTTGGTAAACAAAAAAAATCACAATATGCATAAATTATAGTGCCTACAAGCTATGGGATAGATTTTTGGAATTGTTATTTATTTATTTATTACTAGTAAGGGCGGTGATCCGCGACTTATAGCGGGACTGTGATATTGCGCTGGACAGATTGGACACCTAACTGACACTTTTGGCACTTTTTGGGGACCAGTGACACTAATACAGGGATCAGTGCTAAAAAACATGCACTGTCACTGTACAAATGACACACTGATAGGGAAAGGGTTAGCATCAGGGGCAATCAAAGGGTTAGATGTGTTCCTAAGGAGTGATTCCTAACTGTGTGGGGGGTGCTTTAACTGTGGGAAGGCAGACAACACAAGATCACTGCCTTCCCTTGTCACAGAACGGTGATCTGCTTTGTTTACATAAGCAGATTGCTGTTCTGCCTGTGTCTCAAACAATCTGCGGGAGCGGGTCGCCGATGGCACACGTGCGCGCCCCAGACTCGGAAATGCAGAATCACGTACCTGTACATGATTCTGCACAGAGCGGCCACCCTGCCACAGTAAATGTGTGTGGGGCAGTCCGCATCAGGTTAAAAAGCTAAAGTGCACTAACAATCATCGGGAAACAGCTCTAATTTTTAAGTGCTAATTTTTAAATGCAATAATGCATAGTAACCTAAATAAAGCTAAAGTTGCATCAGTAAGAAAAATGTTGCCCTTTTGTGAGTAGGGATGAGTTTAGGTATGTTCAGATCCTAGTCTGAACCCACCTGGGCAAACCCACCAGAAAAATGTCGCTGTACTAGGCCAATCATAAGAGGCTGAGGCATTCCCTGCCCTGCAGCCACACATACAGTGTGGATCGAAAGTTTGGGCACCCCAGGTAAAGATTAGTATTAATGTGCGTAAAAAAGCCAAGGAATGATGGAAAAATCTCCAAAAGGCATCAAATTATAGATTAGACATTCTTATAATACGTCAACAAAAGTTAGATTTTATTTCCATCATTTACACTTTCAAAATGACACAAAACAAAAAAATGGCGTCTGCAAAAGTTTGGGCACCCTGCAGAGTTAATATCTTGTACTGCCCCCTTTGGCAAGTATCACAGCTTGTAAACGCATTTTGTAGCCAGCCAAGAGTCTTTCAATTCTTGTTTGAGGTATCTTTGCAAACACAGTAAAACTTTCACATTTACTACCTTTATTTTAGATTGAAAACAACTGCATAATATTCTTACAGATTAGATATTAAACTACGGAAAACCTCTAAAAAGGTAGTAAGGAACCGAAAAAATGCGTGTAATTATGATTAGAAATGGACCCCACGGGTTTGAAAGCTAGGTGTGACATACACACCGACGTCCCGTCCCTTACGGAGTCGGAGAATACTAACCGGATCATGTCGCTGTAAAAAGACCACCCAAACGGGTCCACCCA
>BLSH010416267.1:1308617-1334808 GCA_018402905.1 Glandirana rugosa | reverse complement strand
AAACGACAGCCCTCCAGCTGTTGCGGAACTACACATCCCATGAGGCATTGTAAAACTCTGACATTCACAGACATGACTAGGCATGATGGGAATTGTAGTCCCTGAACAACTGGAGGGCCAAAGTTTGAGGACCCCTGGCTTAGAAGATCCCATTTTGCTGATTGTTGGGGCAAGGTCAGATGAGTCTGAGCATTTAAAACCTTTGAGATTGACATCACCTGGTCTTCCCAGATGATGATTGAGAACAATCCATGACACTGGCAGGTCTCAGCCTTGCAAAGGGGGCAGTGCATGCTATAAATTCTGCAGAGTGCCCAAACTTTTGAAGACACATTTTTTTGTTTTCTGTAATTTTGAAAGTGTCAATGATGGAAATAAAATCTAACTTTTGTTGACATATTATAAGAATGTCTAATCTGTAATTTGATGTCTTTTGGAGATTTTTCCATCTTTCCTTGGCTTCTTTATGCACATTAATACACATTTTTACCTGGGGTGCCCAAACTTTTGAACCCCACTGTACACACACCCCTTGTGATGTTGTGGAACTAGATGATTGACCCAGTACAGCTGCAGCTTCTTGGTGAGCTCGCTCAGGTGGGCTGGGACTGGGATCTGAGCTCATCCCTATTTGTGAATTGATAAGAGTAGTCTGTCCTCCATCTTATGTTCTGTGTGAGCAAGTTTGTCTCTTAGACCCCATACACACTATTAGACTATCTGCAGATTTTTGTCTTCAGATAAACCAAAACCATATAATATGAGGTCAAACCTTAAAGCCTCGTACGCACGCGCAGATTGTTGGCCAACTGAATGTCCAACTTTTGTCCAAATTGGGTGACGGCGGTTTGGTCTAGCGTACTGACATGAGTCAAGTAACCAGTAGCCAACAAAGCCGAACGTAGTGACGAGTTATGAGTGTATAACGAGGAAGTCCAGGTGAACGTGATTTGTGAATTACTAACACAGGTTACACGACCGAACACTTCCTGTATTCAGAACATGCGTGTTTTCACTTCCAACATTTTGTTGGCCAACTTCTGTACACATGAGCCGACAATCGACCAACACCTTGTTGGCCAACACAAGTTTTCTAGTTTCATCATCCAACTTCTGTTGGACGACAATTAGAAATCGGCTGTAGAATCGTGCGTACACACGATCGGATTATCGGCCAACAGGCTGTTGGATGACCGTTGTTGGCCAACTATCGGACCATGCGTATGGGCCTTTAGAGTTTCAATTTGTATGCAATAGGGCAGGTTCTTGCACTACATTGTTTTGGTAAATCTGAAGACAAAAATCTGCAGAAAATGTAATATTGTGTATGGGGTATTAGTCTCCATTTTGAAATCATCAGTAAAGGACTTATTTAACCACTTGAGCTCTGGAAGATTTTACCCCCTTCATGACCAGGCCATTTTTTTTTTTGCTTTTTTAGCACTGTGCTAATTTAATTGGTAATTGCTCAGTCATGCAACACTGTACCCAAACAAATTTATATAATTTTTTTTCACACAAATAGAGTTTTCCTCTTGGTGGTGTTTGATCACTTTCTGCTGCAAAACATATCCAATAAAAATGTTTTAAAAAAAATCTAATTTCTTTATAAATTTTGGGCAAAATGTATTCTGCTACATGTCTTTGGTATAAAAAAAATACCAATAAGTGTATATTGATTGGTTTGTGTCAAAGCTATAGCACCTGTAAAATATGGTATACAGTGCCTTGAATACCCCTTGAAATTGTCCACATTTTGTCGTGTTACAACCAAAAACTTAAATGTATTTTATTGGGATTTTATGTGATAGACCAACACAATGTGGCGCATAATGGTGAAGTGGAAGGAAAATGATAACTGGTTATCAAATATTTTTATATATCAAATATTTTGTATTCAGCCCCCCTGAGTCAATACTTTGTAGAACCGCCTTTCACTGCAATTACAGCTGCAAGTCTTTTTGGGGATGTCTCTACCAGCTTTGCACATCTATAGAGTGACATTTTTGCCCATTCTTCTTTGCAAAATAGCTCAAGTTCTGTCAGATTGGATGAAGTGTCTGTGAACAGCAATTATCAAGTCTTGCCACAGATTCTTAATTGGATTTAGGTCTGGACTTTGACTGGGCCATCCTAACACATGAATATTGTGATGTTATGCGAGGCGCCACAATGGACAGGCGATACTTGTCGCCTCGCATACAATCATTTCGAGGCGACTAGCGAGAGTCCGACCCGGGTTTTGCCAGCCACTGTGACAGAGCTGGTTCCGGCCTGGACTTTCTGGTGCACTCAAATCCCTCTCCACCCGCATTTAAGAGGAAGAGAGCAGAACAGAGCTCTGTCCTGGATCTCAGAGGAAGAAAACCGAGTGAGCTCTGTGTGCTAATTTGGACTCAAGGATCAAGGTTTGCACCATGCTTATGTTTTGTGGGTGTCAGGGACAGCCCCACACTGTATAGAGAGGAACCTGATTGTTTAGTTTAGCGCTGGGCAGGGAGGTTTTGTTTTCGGTTCTTTTATGTGTTTTGAGCTTGCAAACTTTTGCAGACTCTAACAGGTTTTCTTCTAAGATTGCCCTGTATTTGACTCCATCCATCTCACCATCAACTCCAACCAGCTTCCCTGACCTTGCTGAAGAAAAGCATCCCTAAAACATGATGCTGCTACCACCATGTTTCACAGTGGGGATGGTGTGTTCAGGGTGATGTGCAGTGTTAGTTTTCCGCCACACATAGCATTTTGCTTTTAGGCCAAAAAGTTCAATTTTGGTCTCATCTGACCAGAGCACCTTCTTCCACATGTTTGCTATGTCCCCCACATGCCTTTTCGCAAACTGCAAACGGGACTTCTTATGGCTTTCTTTCAACAATGGCTTTCTTCTTGCAACTCTTCCATAAAGGCCAGATTTGTGAAATGCACAACTAATAGTTGTCTTGTGGACAGATTCTCCCACCTGAGCTGTGAATATCTTAGAACAGCCTAGATGGGATCTCCTCCAGAATTACCACAGACCTCTTGGCTGCTTCTCTCATTAATGCTCTCCTTGCCTGGACTGTTCGTTTAGGTGGATGGCCATGTCTTGGTAGGCTTGCAGTTGATTGATTAATTGATGAGTTGAACAGTGCTTCATGAGATGTTCAAAGCTTTGGATATTTTTTTTATAACCTAACTCCCTTCTTTAAACTTCTCCACAACTTTATCCCTGACCTGTCTGGTGTGTCCCTTCGCCTTCATGATGCTGTTTGTTCACTAAGGTTCTCTAACAAACCTCTGAGTACTTCACAGAACAGCTGTATTTATCTTGAGATTGCATTGTACACAGATGGACTATATTTACTAAATTGGGGGACTTCTGAAGGCAATTGGTTCCACCTGATTTTAGTTAGGGGTATCAGAGTAAAGGGGGCTGAATACAAATGTAGATTACACTTTTCAGATATTTATTTATAAAAAAAAATGGAAAACCATTTATCATTTTCCTTCCACTTTACAATTATGTGCCCCTTTGTGTTGGCCTAGAACGGGGACGTGCAGTCAGGGGAGGCAGGTGAAGCAGAGCATTACCTGCCATGTACATAAAAAAAACAAAAAAAAAAAATTAAAAAACAATCAACTTCGAGGGTCGTAGCTCAGGAACCTGGATCTACAGACCCCACAATTTGGGGGATAAGTAGCTGAAGTCCTACCCCACCACTGATAAAAATGTGGGGCTCTTATCATCTATGGTATATAAAGGAATAGTAGTGGTAAAAAAAAAGCACTTGCGGGTTTAACTAATAATTTTTGTTTGTATAATTCTCCTTTAAGGGGGCGTGGCAGTGGGGGTGCCCTATGCCTTCATACTTTTGCTAATAGGTGTCCCTCATTCCCATCTCAAAAAGTTAGGATGTCAAAGGGTTAACTGTGTGCCTAAGAATGTGTGTAAAGTGTGCTACATTTACTACTAGATCTTTTACTGCAGAGATGAGAAACTGACAGATTGCTGCCTTTGAAGTAGGCAGCAATGTACAGGTATGTCGCTTTGCATACACTAGCTGCTTGCCCGCAGTACAAGTTCCACCTTGAACCAACAGTAACTCCTAATACGTATGAGCATAACATGACTGGATTTCTTTTGTTCAGCCCGCGGATGGCACAATAGAAAATCAGTTGATTTTCGTCCAGCCACTCTAAACAGCATAGATGAGGAAATCTCCATATCCAGCTATTGTAATCAGACAGATGCCCATGGCTGCCAGATTACCCAAACAGTGACGGCATCTGCAATTTTTTACCTGGTTCAGGCAATTTTTATATTGAATTTTTTGAGCCGGGAGTTGCTTGCAGGGGTACCTATGACTCATATTTCAGCTGATTCAGCAGGAATCAACTAAAATGTATGCCATATATGGCCAGCTTAAAGTGGTAATAAAACCAAAACAAAAAATGTAATATATTGCAGATGACCAATCATTAGATGTGGTGGCTGCTTTTGGGCTTTTTTCTCTCTGTTTCACCTGGTGATCTGGACAGCAACACACTCCCTGTATTAAGCTGGCCATACATGGATCGAAATTTGGCCGATTAAGCAGGGACTGAACAACTTCTGTGACAACAAGAGAGCTGGGTAAGAGAGGAACAGAAGCGCCAGACCGATCTTAGTGTAGCATAATTTATTACATAGTGTAAAAAGTAACCATAATAAAATGCACTCACACAGTGCTGGTGGAATGCAGGCATATCAGGTGTAGTGCTCTGTTGAGTCGCCGAAAGATCCGCCATGTGGAGTCTCAAACTCCATGCCTTAGTCCTGTGGAAGCCGCAGCCTCAAGGGTGATTGGGAGGGAGCCAGCAGAATCTACCGAAACTAAGCAGTATCCAAGCTGTTAGGTTGAAAAACACCCACCAAGGGACTTGGCCAATAGAACGTTTCAGAGGCTTAGGCCACGCCTCCTTCTTCAGCCAGTTCATCTAGCACTGGCTACAGGTTTTAAATAGGGAGTGTAATTAACCCAGCTTATGCCGTCAGATCTAGAAACGGCTACAGCTGGGTAGACCCACGCAATATACATTACCAGCGGGGTCAGCGCTTAGACAAATTAAATACAAGGTGTAGTAAATATCAGATGCAAAGAACTTAAGAAACACATAAATAAATGTAATATTGATTAATAAAAATGGGAGATGGACGTATTTAGGCCAAAAAGTTAATTACAATGCTTAGACCTATGCTGCGTACATTTATATTGTTATATGATTATATGAACTTATTGGATTTGTCTGTAATCAGTGACTGGTAACATAGCATTAACTTAAGTGTTTCTGATCACCATACACTATTTAATATCACAGGATTTTTTTCAGTGACATACAGCACTTAGGCCATATACATTCCCTGTATAATCTGCCTCACGCTATCATTATGGAAACTTGTGTTTTGCGTAACCAGGCCAGGGAATCCAAAATGGCTGACATTGAATTACACCTTACTAAGAACTTTACCAAACCTCCTAAGGGTCCACATTTGGTCCCTCACCCTCTAATACTATAGATCAGTGCTTATGGAAGAATCCAAAATCCTGAAAAAATGATTTTACAAACTGGAAGATTTAATGAAATATGAGTCTATGCAATGGTGGGATATAGAATTTGCAAAGAACTATTATGACTTGAAAATTACCCCGAGAGGTCTGAGGGCTACACAGACGTGCAACTTTCTTGATGAAGATCCTAACCTTCAATGGCTCATTGTTTCCACTAAATGCACCTTAGAGTGGCTCAATGTTATTAAAGAACAAAGAATTAGGATGCTTCATAAAAATCAAGAACAAATCTATGAGATCTGGTCCTAATTATTAAAGATGAAAAACCATGCGAGATATGTGGAATTAGAAACCAGGATGCGCAAACATGTACAAAACAATGAGGAACACATAATACAGAAAAAACACTCAAGATTGAAAGAGACATCTCAGACTTCCAAAATGAAAATATCTTAAAATGGCCTAGAACAAAACCATCTCACCCTCAGCCAGTTACAATACACAAAGAAGAAGAGGTTGTAGAATCTCCAGAGACCCCTTCGGGTCATCCCCCTCAAACCAGACGCACGGATGGGGGGGGGGACTGTTTACCCTCTAACAGCAATCATCCTAAGAGACACAGAACAAATAACAAATCTAATCGTTCCCATTCTGACCATGTTGATCCCAAACCCAAAAGACCCAGAGGCCAATCTGGAGCGAAAGTTTAACACCAACACTCCAGACCATCGATCGCGAATGACCAGCAACATACACCTAAACGTCCTAAAAGTCTCTTCGGCCTTTACAAAATCCAGACAAGCCACGGCCTCTCACCCCACGAGGGTCAGATGACATGAACAATTACATCCTAAAAGGAGCCTGACCTAGAGACCATTCATCTAGAGGCGATTTTTTAGGAACCCCCTCTCATTAGCGATAAAAAGAGGAGGTCACAAAAAGAACCAGACACAACACCCCACCCTCTCCAGATCTACAATAAAAATCTTTAACCTGTCATCCAGCATACTTACAGAACCTGAACTTACCTTACTACATAAGGGACTCAACTTTGCCCCTTCAGCCCCTCCCAATCTATTTAACCTCTTCAAAGACTTGAACAGGTTTGTTCATTCCCTCTCCATCATCAGGTTCTATCTCAACCGCAACAATTATGCAAGGAAATCGGTTCTCATCCCTAAGGAAGAAACAGACATCACAGAACATCTGGAACCCATCGGATCCTCCGATAAGCATGCCCTGGACATCCTACAGGAACTCTGGGCAGGATAAGATCAAGAAGATTGTCTTTTCAATCCTTGAATGTCTGGACTTGAATGAGCCAAGGAGTATTATCCACACAGGTTTGAAACCAGTATTAAGTTTTATCCATATGAAGATAAAGAACCATGTGTTGAAACATTCTACTCATTCATTTATAACGAACTAAAGACCATTTGTGCTCAGAAAAACATGCACAACAATTTTAGGAGACAAGAGAATCAAGCACTCCGGAAATTACAATCTAATCCTAACATTGTCATTCGACAAGCAGACAAAGTGGGAGGAATAGTCATTTTGGATAAGGATAAATATATAACCGAAGCACTGGGGCTCGTGTCTGACCATTAGACTTATACTAAATTAGGTCAAAATCCCCTACAAACCTTTTAACAGAGAACTCCTAGGCCTGTTAGATAAAGCAAAGGAAGACAGGTTCCTCAGCTCTAGTGAAAGATTATCCTTTGCCCAAACTTCTTCTCCACCCCGTACTTCTACTATCTACCAAAAGTCCACAAGGACCCTCTACATCCCCTGGGCAGACCCATCATTGCAGATGGCCTGACCAGCCGCCTTTCTGATTATGTTGATTTCTTCCTACAACCGATTGTTCAACAGCTTCCAGCTTATATTCAGGACTCGATCCACCTATTGGACACGTTGATCCCACATGATGTGGGTGTACAAGCTGCCCCTTATTTCCCATGCAAAGAGGAAGCTCTGAATCCTTTACAAGCAACATTTATTCTTCAGGTCATTGAGATCATCCTGCATCACAATTACTAAGAATTCGAACAGGAATACTTCCTACAGACTAAAGGTACCGCGGTGGGTGCGGGTTTTGCCCCCAGTTATGCCAACCTCTTCATAGCATACTGGGAGGACCTCTACATCTGGGCTAGAAGAAGAAGACATCAAGAAGACACTCCAGAAGACACTCCATAAACATTGGGGGTTACTTTGCAAACACTCTAAACTCATGGCACACTTCCCTCCGCAACCGAAACTGGTGTTTAAAAGAGCCAACAATGTAAAAAACCTAATCGCACCCAGTAAACTACAAAAAGGAAAGAAACCTCTCTTGAATTCTATTCCAAATATGTTCTCAATCATGGTATATGATTTTCTCATGCAATCTAGTCTCTTATGATCAATATATTGTCAATGTCATTGTCATCTGGCAAGGAGAAAGCAACCTAATTAAAGAGTTTCTCCAGTATTGCAACAACAATACATTTGTTATACACTTTACCTTTGCTTCAGATCCCAACGTACTCATATTTCTAGACCTTGAATTATATCACGACCAAGACTCCAAGATTTGTTCACATACTCACTTCAAACCTACAGCTGGAAATTCCTACCTGCATAGGAAAAACTTTCATCACAAAAAAATGGATTAACAACATCCCATACAGCCAGTTTTGTCAACTACAACAAAACTGTAGCTCGACTGAGGATTATAACATACAGAGTTAAATTTCTGGAGAAGGGTCATAAGGAAGAAGTAAATCGGTCATTCCAAAAATATCTCCAAAAATACTCTGGGGAATCCCAACTTAAGCACAAAGCCAAAAAAGAACAACCTAATAGACTCACAAAGGCCCTTTATTTATTTCAAAGTATAACAAAAAACATTGGGCCATCAAGAAGACACTCCACAAACATCGAGGGTTACTTTGCAAACACCCTAAACTCATGGCACACTTCCCTCCGCAACCGAAACTGGTGTTTAAAAGAGCCAACAATGTAAAAAACCTAATCGCACCCAGTAAACTACAAAAAGGAAAGAAACCTCTCTTGAATTCTATTCCAAAAATGTTCTCAATCATGGTATATGCAAATGCCACAAAAGAAAATGCCTTACTTGTTCACATGTGACACATGGGCAAAAAACTTTTATTGACTCAAAAGGTAATTCCTTCCCCATCTAATAATTCCTAACATGTTGCAATAACTTTGTGGTTTGCCTTATCACCTGCCCCTGTAACAAGTGCTATGTGGGTCACACCATCAGGCCACTCCGTACCAGATTTGGAGAATACAGGAGGAGCCTAAAGGAAACGCATCCCAAATGTAGCATTCTGAGACATTTTTTAGCTCACTATGACAGAAAGCGCTGCACTACTTAGAGTAAAAGCCATCCAATCCATCTCCAACACTTTACCGGAAGGGGAAAGATTCAATTAATTGTGTCCACAAGAGACCTACTGGATTTTCAAACTCAGCAGTCTCTCAAATGAAGGTTTGAACGAAGAGTTGGAAATCAGTACCATCCTCTAATGTTCCTAGGCCACTTCAGTTCTACTCTGTCCCTTGATATACCCATGATCCTTAATAGCTTTTTCATCTTCTCTCACCCATTATCTGGACATCCTACATTGATTCAATCACTGGACTCTCAGAACCCAGACAGTCGGATATAGCCTGCACTCATTACAGACACACACCTCATTACTTGTTATTTCACTCCATTACATATTACTCCTTCCGTTCCACATCTACCCACTTATTAGACTTAGATTCATATTCCATCACTACCTCTCCCCTTCCATTCATATTGTCAAACATTTATCCCACTTTTTTATTTTTATTTTCATTTTCATTTTCCACCATTTATTATTTATTTTATACTTTATGTATTTTAATTTTTAATTTTTATTTTTTTACATTTAATTTCTTATTTTTATTTCCATGTTTTAATAAATTTAATCATTTTTGTATTTACAGTTTCATCGCCCCTGGTGTTCTGGTAATGTTCCAATTCATGATTATATACTCAGACCATATATTTCTTTTTTTTTGCAAGAGGTATCTGCATGCCTATACCGACATATAAGGGGTTAAATAGGGTTGTGTGCATATATATTCATGCACACGTTACATCCCTTCCCTCATTACTATTGCATACATAATACATCACCATTAGGGATGGGCCAAACACTCCCTGGTTCGGTTTGCACCAGAATATGCGAACAGGCAATAAATTTGTACGAACATTCGAACCCTATTAAAGTCTATGGGACCCGAACATGAAAAATCAAAAGTACTAATTTTAAAGGCTTATACGCAAGTTATTGCCATAAAAAATGTATGGGGACCCGGGTACTGCCCTAGGGGACATGTATCAATGCAAAAAAAAGTTTTTAAATTGATATTTTTTTCAGGAGCAGTGATTTTAATAATGATTAAGGCCTCATACACACGGGCGTTTTGCTATGCCACGTTTTTGGGCGTTTTTTGCTGCACTCCATGTTATTCAAGGGCCCTCTAAAACGTTGACGTTTTTGAGCAGTAGAGGGCATCGGCGTTAGTGAGCTGTAGCTAGAACGCGGGACCAGTGCGTTCTGAAGCTGCAGCGTCATGGCGTTTTTGATGACGAGCAGGCAAAACGCTCAATAACGTTGCTTAACGTTGTATACACAGCATTAAGCCTCGTCAGGCGTTCTATTCATAATCAATGGTTCCCTATGGGAGCCCATTGATTTGAATAGAAGCCGCACCAGAAGTCGGATCACAGTGATCCGACTTGCGGCGCGACTTGTGTGCTAGGTGTCTTAAAGGGGAACCCCCGCAAAAAATTTGCGTGGGGTTCCCCCTCCAAGAGCATACCAGGCTCTTCGATCGGGAATGGATTTTAAGAGGAGCCCCCACGCCGAAAAAAATGGCGTAGGGTTCCCCCCAAAATCCATACTAGACCCTAATCCGAGCACGCAGCCTAGCAGGCCAGGAAAGGGGGTGGAGACGAGCAAGCGCCCCCCCCTCCTGGACCGTACCAGGCCGCATGCCCTCAACATGGGGAGTATGGGTGCTTTGGGGCAGGGGGAGCTCTGCGCCCCCCACCCCAAAGCACCTTGTCCCCATGGTGATGGGGACAAGAGCCTCTTCCCGACAACCCTGGCCGTTGGTTGTTGGGGTCTGCGGGCGGGGGCTTATCGGAATCTGGAAGCCCCCTTTAATAAGGGGGCCCCCAGATGCTGAGCCCCCCACCCTATGTAAATGAGTATGGGGTACATCGTACCCCTACCCATTTACCTGGGGGAAAAAAGTGTGCAAAAAAAACACTACACAGCTTTTTAAAATATTTTATGAAATCAGCTCCGGCATCTTCTCCCCTCTCTTCTTTCTTCGGCTCTTTTGCGGGGTCTTCTGAGGGGTCTTCTGCGGGTCTTCTGTGGGGTCTTCAGCTCTTTTGCTCTTTTGCTGCTGTCTCCCCGGCTAGCTTCTCCCGCCGCTGCTGCTTCTTCTTCTTCTCCTTCTTCTGGAGATGTTGACTCGTCGCTCTCTTCCACTCGAATGCTGGGTCCGTGCTGCGCGGTTGCCTTATATTGGCATGGGGCGGGCCACGTGATGACGTCATCACGAGCCCCACCCTCATGATGTCACATCCTGGGGCGGGGCTGTCATGTGATGCAGGTCTGGTATGGATTCTGGGGGGCCCCCACGCCATTTTTTTAAAAAATTTGGTGCGGAGTTTCCCTTAAAACCCATACCAGACCTGAAGGGCCTGGTATGGATTTTGGGGGGGCCCCATGTCAATTTTTAAAAACAATTTTGGCATGGAGTTCCCCTTAAATTCTATGCTAGACCGTTATCTGCACTGTATATAGTCTACACTGAATTCAGGTTTTATATATATATATATATATATATATATATATATATATATATATATATATATATATTCCTACACCGCCTGCAATGACTGTATATACTCTATCTACACTTTATCTGTATACTGCACTGCTTACATGCCACTAACTAAACTGCCTAACCTCTCTCTATCTCCATGTTATACATGCTATATACGGCCGCTTTGTTAGCGGCCTTATATAGTGTGGGGCGTGGACATAGCCCCCTGTGCCATGAATGGACAAAGGCACCCTGCCTTTGGCCAATTATGGCTCTTTCTGCAGAGCGCGCTGTGATCGGGCAAAGCATGTAGGTCATGTGCATGCTTTAGCCAATCAGCAGGTGTTATTTCCCCGCGGCCTCGCAATGCATTATAGGGCGTTCAGTGGCACTCAAATTTGCTGCGACAGCCCCATAATGTTCGGAATTCACAGAGCGGGCGAACACCCGATGTTCAAGTCGAACATCCCTAATTGCCGTTTACAATTGTGTTCTTGTTCCTTTATATCTAACTGGGCTCATTATATTATATTAATAGTATACTGTCAGAAGCTAAAGCTGGCCACATAAATATAGACACAGCCTGCAGGCTGAAAAAAACTGCTTTCTCCATCCACTTTACACAGTGTGAATGTACGAATCTCCCACTGTAGCTATTTTATTTTGACGGTCATCCTAACCAGCTGTCAAAATACCCAAACAGTGCTGGCATCTAACTGAATGCAGGTGCTGTTTGCCCATCAATTTCCTCCCACTTCCTTTGATTGCTTCAGTCGAGGGATGTCAGGCTAAAGGTGGCCGACAGGGTCACTGACTGTGGAAATTTTGTCTGGTTCATCAAAAACTAGCACTGTGTATGGCCTGCTTAAAAGGCTACATGGTCTCAGGATGTGACTTTAGCACACCATCAATGTTATAAAGCTGGATTTTCTGACTTGCACATTGACAGTTTTTTCCTGAAAAGAGAAGGCATCTCACTGATTGATTTCCTTGTTTCCAGGAGTTGTTCTTGAGCTCTCTCCATTCATTAATAGACAGCACTGGGCTCTGAGAACCAGGAAAACATGCCCTGCATTTTAATTCTGCCACAATATTGGTGAACATTATTTTAGTGTGACTGAAAATCTCTGCCAAAAACAAATATAGAATTAATGACAACTTCTGAAAAAGTTTGGCTCTCATAGCTGTCATCACATTTGCACTTGGAAGAGTCTAGTACATTAAACTGTAAAAACTTGGCTAAGCTCTGCGATAAGAGAGATAATGATGTGTTAGCTCTAATCTTTTAGCCATGATTTATGGTAGTGAGCTTCAGAAATGATTATTCTGTTGAATTTATTATTTAGTTTACAACATAATAATGGCCAATGATGTAAATGAAACACAATATAGCAAAACGTGTTCTAGTGTCAGCCTATACCCTCACATATTATGCACATGTAGTGTTACTCCCCCATTGCCAAAGCACCCCCCCCTCACCCCCACAGGGTTGACACACTGGTTGAATTGGGTCCTCTGCTCTTGCTCCAGCCCTGTTTGAGACACTTACAGACACCACCAGTACAGTGCCTTGAAAAATTATTTATAAGCCTTGAAATTTTCCACATTTTGTCAAGTTATATCCAAAAACGTAAATGTATTTTATTGGGATTTTATATGATAGACCAACACAAAGTGGCACATAATTGTGAAGTGGAAGGAAAATAATAAATGTTTTTCAAAGTTTTTTTTACAAATAAATATGTGAAAAGTGTGGTGTGCATTTGTATTCAGCTTCTACTTTGTAGAACCGCCTTTCACTGCAATTACAGCTGCAAGTCTTATTGGGGATGTCTCTACCAGCTTTTCACATCTAGAGGGTGACATTTTTTCCAATTCTTCTATGCACAATAGCTCAAGCTCTATCAGATTGGATGGATAGTGTCTGTGAACAGCAATTTTCAAGTTTTGCCACAGATTCTCAAATGGATTTAGGTCTGGACTTTGACTGGGCCATTCTAACACATGAACATCCTTTGAGCTAAACCATTCCATTGCAATTCTCGCTGTATGTTTAGGTTCGTTGTCCTACTGGAAGGTGAACCTCTGTCTTAGCCTCAAGTCTTTTGCAGACTCTAACAGGTTTTCTTCAAAGATTGTAAAAACTAAATACAATTTGCGCTTGGTACATAAACAAAGTCAAAAAGCAACAAAAAAAACAGCTGCCAACAGAAATGAGCTTGATAGAACCCACAATAATAATAAAGTAATACAGCGCTAGTTCATATATAAAAGTTAATTAATCATAGTCCAAAGTGCATATTCATAGCAGCAGAGAAAGAAGTGAAGAAACCGACACCATCTAGAGTGGAGAGGATGAAGAAGCAACTCATCAACTTGGTGCACAAAAAGGGGCAATCCTGCTTACCAGAGAGTATGGGCTCTAAGATTATAAAGAGCCAAAAGTGCCAGCAAGCAGCCAAAAGGTATACTATCCGTCCCAGTCAGAGAACAAATGATCTTCTCCTCCCACAGGAATATGATCAGCTCCAGGAGTCAGACTTAGACATCAGAATGGCCCATACAAGCCGGCACAGTGTGACCTCAGAGAAATGAAAGAGCGTGCCGCAATGGTGTAATACGTTCACATATAAAAGGTTTATTGAATAAAAAGTTACACCCACATGTCCAAGGAGTAAATGCGCATGAATCAATTTAAAAGCCGCGGCAGTAAAGCGTGCCTGCGTCATCCAGAACCGCCATTTTCTTCAAAGATTGCCCTGTATTTGGCTCCATGCATCTTCCCATAAACTCTGACCAGCTTCCCTGTCCTTGATGAAGAAAAGCATCCCCACATGATGCTGCCAACACCATGGTCCATAGTGGGGATGGTGTGTCCAGGGTGACGTGCAGTGTTAGTTTTCTGCCACACATAATGATTTGCTTTTAGGCCTGATTAGAGCACCTTCTTTCACATGTTTGCGGTGACCCCCCCCACCCCCCCGTATGGTGGAGCCATTCCAGCAGGGGGGTCAGGTGAAGTATGGAGTGCTGAGGAGCCTGTTGGTGGCCTAGGAGGGGACCCCTGGGTCAAGGGGGGCTCTGCTTCCAGGCTGGGCTTGGGAAGATCCTGACAGCATTATGTTTTGGAAAGGAATCTTGCCTAAGGAGCAGTAGGGAGCAAAGAGGACAGAGTGAGTACAGCAGCACACCCGGGGATTCAAAAGGGGAGAGACTGCCACATGTAGCAAGCTCTCAGGAGGACAGTGTTCTGCTTAACCCTTCCTATCCCTTGCCCTGTGAGATCTTGGGAGCAGCCAGGTGGGCTGATGGACAAGCAGTGAGGAGGGCTGGTAGTTCCTGCAGGAAGTAGAGCTGGGAGCAGTTCTACATAGGATAGGAGATATTAAGGGGCTAAGAGCTCTTGGTTCTCAAGGGACCTTTGCTTTTGGATCTTTAAAGACTGTTGGAGGCCAGGGGGATGAACAGTCCAAGATTTTGTACATAGGAAGGAAGTGGTCCCCATGCATTGTTTCAGTTAGTTTGAGAATCCCATAACCCTTCTACCCCATTCAAGTTATCACCCCTAATAAAACAACAAAACCAAGCTCAAAGACTTCAAAATATTGTTCGGGTTGTGAGGAACCTAAGCTGGCACCAAATCCCATTGAATTAAGTAAAAAGAAGGACCATGGCTTTGGGACTTTAGAGGTGCTTTGTGGAATGAATTCAATTAGTCTAAACTCTATTTAACCACTTTAAGACCGAGCCTCTTTTTTGGGTTCGGTGGTTTTCAGTTAAAAACAGGTTTTTTTGCTATAAAATTACTTAGAACCCCCAAACATTATATATTTTTTTTTCTAAGACCCTAGAGAATAAAATGGCGGCCATTGCAAAACTTTATGTCACACCGTATTTGCGCAGCGGTCTTACAAGCGCGATTTTTTTTGAAAAAATTCATTTTCTTTAGTTAAAAAATAAGACAACAGTAAAGTTAGGTCAATTTTTTTCCACATTGTGAAAGATAATGTTACGCCGAGTAAAATGATACCCAACATGTTATGCTTCAAAATTGTGTCCGCTCGCGGAATGGCGACAAACTTTGCACCATAAAAATCTCCATTGGCGACATTTAAAAAATTCTACAGGTTAGCATTTTTGCGTTACAGAGGAGGTCTAGGGCTAGAATTATTGCTCTCGCTCTAACGATTGCGGCGATACCTCACATGTGTGGTTTGCACACCGTTTTCATATGTGGGCGGGACTTACGTATGCGTTCGCTTCTGCGCGCGAGCTCGCAAGGACAGTGCACTTTAAATTTTTTTTTAATTATTTATTTTACTTTTTAATTTTTATTTTTACAACTTTCTCTTTAAAAAAAATTTTTGATCACTTTTTTTCCTATTACAAGAAATGTAAACATTCCTTGTAATAGAAAAAAGCATGCCAGGACCTCCAAAATATGAGATCTGGGGTCAAAAAGACCTCAGATCTCATTTTTAGACTTAAATGCATAAAAAAAGAAAAAAAAACATTTTGAAAAAAATGGTAGGGGGAAAAAAAAATGTCCCCTTTAAGAGCATTGGGCGGAAGCGACTTGTGACGTAGCTTCCGCCCAGCCTTGTTATGGAGCCGGGTGAGCGGCTTCAGCCGCTCACTCGGCACACGGACACTGGAGGGAACGGACCCGATCATCTCCGCCACTGCCGGCGGGTCCGGTAAGCGGCGGAGATGACCGGAAAGCGGCGGGAGGGGCAGGGCACCTCTCCCGCCGCTGATAAAAGTGATCTCGCGGCAAATCCGCCGCTAAGACCACTTTTATCTTGCAGGGAATCTCCTGCAGAAAAAATGGATACCGGGGTTATGGTAGCTATCTGCTACCATAACAACGGTATTCCACTTCAAAGCACCACTGTCAAACGACGTACGGCGGTCCGGAAGTGGTTCAATAAACTTTATTTTTTCACATTAAAAAGAGATAGGATCTCATCACATTTATATGAAATTCATACAATACTGCAGCTGCTCATGCTCTACCTGTTTGGCTCACATGAGCTTCCTCAGGAGACTTAGGGCTGCTGCATAAGATGAGTACCAAAAGTGAAAAAAACAGACATCAGTAAATATTTTACAAATTACAAAAACAATACATTATTATTGCAATTATGATTTTTGTGTCAAAATTTAGAGACAGAATACGTTTTTAGAGTCAGAAGGACGGACCTAACAGATGCTTTTACACCCTGTTCCAAATTATTATGCCAATGATATTTTTCTCATTTACCTAAATAATTGATGTAAACAACAGTCAGCATAATTCTCATGTTATCAACTATTAAGAGTACAATTCAAATTTTATTCAAACAAACCTCCTAATGATAACAGTATTTTTTTTCAAAATAAAAAACTTACAATGCACTGTTCCAAATGATTACACACAGTAAGTTTCAAAACACTTTATAGGTTGTGAAGAACTGAAAACTGTCATTTGTTGTGTTTGCAGCATATTTACTGAAATCAAAAGCTATTTCAGTCAAATTTTGAACAACATTTTAACTTTTTAAACATTTTAACAGGTCACGTTACATTTTAACATAGGACCCCTTATTTGATAGCAGCTTAACAAGTCTTGCATCCATTGAACTTGTGAGTTTTTGAACAGTTTCTGCTTGAATTTGTTTGCAAGATGTCAGAATAGCCCCCCAGAGCTGCTGTTTGAATGTAAACTGCCTCCCACCCTAAAGGGGGGACCAGCTCTCTTCCCATGATTCCGGCCCAAAACATGACTCCACCACTGCCTTGCTGACGTCGCAGCCTTGTTGGAACAGGGTGGCTGTCCGCCAACCATCCACTACTCCATCCATCTGGACCATCCAGGGTTGCACGGCACTCATCAGTGAACAGGACTGTGTGAAAACTAGTCTTCATGTATTTTCTGCCCAATGCAGCCGTTTCTGCTGGTGAGCATTGGTTAGTGGTGGCCGAATGGAAGGTTTATGCACAGTTGCAAGACTCTGGAGGACTCTACACCTTGATGCCAGTGGGACTCCAGAGGCACCAGCAGCTTTGAATATCGGCTTGCTGCTATGTAATGGTGTTTTAGCAGCTGCTCTCTTGATCCAAAGCATGGATCTGGCAGAAATCTTCCTCAATGTGCCTTTATCTGCACAAACCCGTCTGTGCTCTGAATCAGCCACAAATCTCTTAATAGCGCTATGATCACGCTTACGTTTTCGTGAAATATCTAATGTTTTCATACCTCGCCCAAGGCATTGAAATATTTCACTCTTTTCGGCAACAGAGAGATCCTTTTTCTTCCCCATATTGCTTGAAAATGGTACTCTGCTTAATAATGTGGAACACCCTCCTTTAGTAGTTTTTCCTTTAATTGGGCTCACCTGGCAATCTAATTATCACAGGTGTCCGAGATTGTTTTCAGTGATCAAAAGAGCCCTGAGACACAATGCTATCCACGAGTTAAACTGAAAAACAAAATATTTAATCTTTGCGACACTGAAATAGGATTTGCATAATAATTTGGAACAGGGTGTAGATTCAAGATTTAAATGGTAGAAATCACAATTTCAGTAAATTCAGTAAAAACATATATCTACAGAGAGATCAGGCTGGTAGAGTCTAATTGTGACCATATGGGAGGAATACATGTGATACCTACAAATAAAAAATAAAAATTCCAAGAGTTTGAAATTTTGGGGATTAGAGAAAATAAATAAGCAATGGAGAGGTGGAAATTTTATACACCAATTAAGTAAGAAAGAATCCCAATGGATATTTGAACCGGATGTTTTAGTACCTGGGGGGCTCAATGTTGACTTTGATTTGAATTGTTTTATTTTGAACCGGTGACTAGTATCAGTAGTAAAAAAAATTGTCCAGAGTTACTTTTCCTTAAAGAAACTGGGGTAGATTGATTTGCCATTCTTATATATTTACCGCTTATAGAGATGATTTTATTCACTTATTTACATATTTAAATGATCTATTTTACATATTATAATGTACTAAAAGAAGAGCTTATGGGTAAAGAGTATAGGTTAAACGTGCTGGTCGGCGGGTAGATGTACAATTAACCCCAAATTACGCAGGGATTCTGGCTGATTAGGTATGACACATTGGTGTCATCAATGGTGGTATTACATTGTGTATATGCATAATCACATCATGTCACCATGAGTGGTTTCTGGGTCAAAGTGAGGGTACTGACTATTTAAAGAGGAAGTTGACGTCATTTCCACATCCACTGAAGAAGTTCTGGTTACGTGGAACGCAATGCGTACGGAGGGAGGAAGTGATGTCACCTGCAGACTGGCACAAATGTGTTTGTTGCACCGACTATGATTGATGTCTGGATTTTATGAGACTAAGCTTGTTTACTTGGCACTAGGTTCTTAGTGCATTTTAATGTAAGTGCATTTCCTTTGTAAACATTAAATAGTTATTATTATACGGAGAACACTATTTGCTTTCTGGGTATCTATGCAACCGGAGAAGCTCTGGGAGAAGTGATCATTGGTACCATCCAGGACTTCCTACCTGCATCACTGCTTGAGAGGGGTTGTTACCTTTTCCCTAATTAAAGGCAGAGGCTCTGTATGATCCCTGTAATAAGGATCATAAGAGAAAGGTGAGCAGCCTGTGTAATTGGTGATGGACTCTTGAGCACCCTTGAGCATCCTTTTTCACGTGTGAAGCTGAAATGTGCATGCTCTAAGATCCCTCGGATACAGCAGGTGTGAGGAAGTCTTTTCTGAATGAACTTTTGGACTTTTTTACTACACAGTTTGATTATTATTATATCTACAAATAAGCATATGGATTTATGCTGTAAAAGCCAGTTCATATTGTATAGACTATTTACCTTAATTATAGTAGTTTGTATGGGACCAATGAATTTCCCTTTCCCCCTATTAGAAAGGATATTGTTTGAATGGGGGTTTATCTTATAAACGGGCAATGACGGTAAGTATAAGTAAACGGGCAAATAGGGGACGGCAGCCACATGCATCTTCTACTGAAAGAGCCTGTCTGTTTAAGGCCATTCACTCAACATATCCCCCACGTTTCTGAAAATTAATTACAAATATGTAGTTAGATATGTAGTTTTTCGTGGTGGTAACAGAAATTTTGCACCACAACATGAAGAGAAAGGTATGAGTATTGGGTCTATGGCATTCAGCTCCATAGGGATGAAGACACCAAGTCCACAAATGCTCCTCATATCAGGTTCACAATTGATCAGAAAATAGTTTTGATCTCACCTGTCACATAAATAAGGATTCCAACAAGACATTGATAGAGGGACAGACGAGACACAGCCTCTCTCGCTCTCACCACCTCTGTCAGTGAATGGCGGCTGAACACCGCTTCATAAACCTCCCCCATCCCGCTGGCATCTGACATCACCAGCAGAGCGCGGACGCTAGGTAGATGCTTGTGCTCATGCGCCGGCACAACAGGGCGGATGTGACGCTGTGTATCGCAAAGCTGATTCCAACAGCGCCATGTTGTAAAGTCTGTGCCCAAACCAAGCACAGGGGATCGAACGAATTCACCCCCTGTGCATGGTGGGTGGACTTTAACCACGTGCCGACCACCCGCCGCAGCGTGACGGCGGCAAGTTGGCTCGTTATCGCTAAACGCCGTCACAAGACGGCGGCCGCGATAACTAGCATTGTGAGCGCGCGTATTTTAGCAAAAAAGTAAGAAATTTGGGGTTTTTTTGCAAAATTGTCGCTCTTCTTTTGTTTATAGCGGCGATCAGAAATGACGCAGGGGCGATCAAATACCACCAAAAGAAAGCTCTATTTGTGGGGAAAAAAAGGACGCAAATTTTGTTTGGGTACAACGTCGCAGGACCGCTCAATTGTCAGTTAAATCGACGCAGTGCTGAGTCGCAAAAAGTGCTCTGGTCCTAAAGTGGGAAATCCTTCCGGGGCTGAAGTGGTTAAGATCAGCAATAACAGTGAGAAACCCGATTTGGTAACCACGGTCATCTGGTGATAAGCTGACATTTAGCCAGGCTATGCATTATACTTATACTACTAAGGCTCAAACCTGGAAAGGAGATTGGTCACACCTAAACAAGTGAGTGCTCCGGGCGTCCAAATGGTCAATTAACTCCTTCCAGTCTGAAAAAGAAAAGGGAAGTATTATAGTTGTTATGCTGTACAGCCATATAGGTTGGAATTATATTTAGCATCAACTCTGGTAGCATTCCGTTCCTATAATTCCAAGTGCAATGTTTTAGCAACATATAGATAGCATATAGATAGCACATAGGCGTTATACATAGGTTGAAATGCCAATGTGCATACTTTTTGTGTATTCATCATAACATGCAAACTGGGTATAGAAGAATTTGTGGGAAAGCAATGATTGAATTTATTACTCAGGCATTCACCATTTTTAATTCTAAAAATGATTTGTAGCTCAAAGCATCATTTAAACCGGGATATTTTAAGGCCGACAAGTTATGAATCCAGTGGGTCTCTCGCTGTAACAATATCTTGTCATTGTTCCCCCCTCTTTAATTTGGTGTGACATGTTCTAATGCAAAAAAAAAATGAAAGAGACCCATGTGCCTACTGATGGGTGTCTCCATCTTTTTCTCATACACCAGGGAAACATGGTCATGGATTTGATGAAAAAATTACCTTTTTGTTTTTCCCACATAATACTCCCCACATTTGCAGAACATGATGTATACTATACCTATCGATTGGCAGTCAGCCTGAAATTGTAGTTTGAAAACTCATCCATTAGGCACAATAACCTGTTCAGTTTGATTTATATATCTACAGATGTTACATTTGTTACAGCTAAACGCTCCATTTGATCTATTTTTGTTTTCTATGCTTGGGGAATAATGACTGTGGGCCAATTTGTCCTTTATCAATTTCAACCTTCTATATGTGATCTCTGGATAGGTTTTTAGATGTTTAGATATAGTTTGATCAGCCATCAGCAGGTACCAATGTTTTTGTAATATCTGGTGCACTTGTCGATGTAGCCTGAAAAACGAGTAACTGTTCTTACCCTAGTGTCTGATTTTTGAATATTGTTTTGGTGGATAAGTGATATCCTATCATGATTTTTGGCTCTAGAGTAGGCACTTTTTAGGCATTTTTTACTATAGCCTCTTTGTTGTAGACACTGTTGAAGTGCTTTTGCCTCCTTTTCAAAGTCAGCATTGTTGCTGCAATTTTTTCTAATCCTAAGATACTGACTATATGGTATGCTCATAACTAGCGAAGCAGGATGAGAGCTTCTTGCATGCAGGATGGAATTACCTGCAGATGGTTTGCGAAACAGCATAGAACCAAGGCTTCCATCTGAGTTCACTAGTATCTGAACATCCAAAAAAATTTATATTTGCTGGTGAGACTCCATAGTAAATTTTAGATTGAAATGGTTGTGTTTAAGATTTTCAAAAAAGACTAGTAAATTGCTCTGACTGCTTGTCCAGAACAGAAAGATGTTGTTGATAAATCTGCACCAGACTAGTACCTTGCTAAAAAATGCTTGCATATCCTCCTGAAAAAATATGTCTCATTCCCATCCCCCCAGATACAGGTTGGCATATGATGGGACACATCTGGTCCCTATTGCTAACCCCCTGTATCTGGAAGTAATGGGAGCGACCAAGCAAAAAAACATTGTTGGTTAAGATGAAATGTAACAGGTCAAGGACATATTTGTTGTAGGGTCCAGAAGTACATTCTCATTGAGAGATGAAGACCCCAACAACCTCCACCCCTGACTCATGGGGAATGGAGTTGTAGAGGGCCTCTACATAGATTGCCACCAACCATGCCCCCTTCAGAATATGCATTCCTTCTAGGGTCCTAAGTAAGCCCTGGATGTATGATGTTAAAGCTACCAAGTGGGGCGGAGATAATCATCCACTAACTGACTGGCTGAGGCAACCTCTACCGGACTATAGGTCGTCCAGGGGGATGCCTCAGGTTGTTGTGAACCTTAGTTAGTGCATATAGCATTGGTGCCTTTGGGGATTTGACATTTAGGAATTCCCAAGTTTTTTTGTTTATTAAGTTGTTATAGTATGCGTCATATATCAATTTTTTATATTTAATGTGTTCAACATATATTTAAGAGACTATTTTGTACCAATCACATTTTTTTAATAGGTCCATAATCATGGTTTCGTACTGGATACAATCCATTACAACCGGGTTACCTCCTTTGTCTGAAGGTTTTATGACTAGGCGCTAATCTTGTTGCAAATAAGAAACTGCCTCTTGTTGAGCTGGAGATAGATTGGAATGGGAGGTTCCCTTCCAACGGGTCTGTTGAATTTCTTTGGTGACCTGCTGGGTGAATGCCCAAATGTTTGGATTCCCTTGTAGGGCATAAAACATTTGAGATTTAGTTTTATAATGTAAAGTCTGAAAAGGTAAGGATTGAACATTTTGGGGTGGGCCCGGGGCACATGCCTGGTTTGATAAACCTTCTTCCTCTTGGGGGAGGTCAACTTCATCTGTGTGCCCCTCTTGCCATAATTCCATTAGGTCATCTAGGGCCTTGATGTTGTTGAAAATCCTTTCTCGGCTTTCATCGAAGAAACTTGCATGAACGACATCATTAGAAAATCTTTTTGGTTTATTCTTCATAACATAACATCAGACACACTTACGTAGCAACATAATATGAAGTCTACATGATGAGATATGGTATGGCTTCAGATGTAAGTCAGGAGGAGGAAGAGTTCTGACAGGTGTTCACGTCACGTCTCCGAGAATGTAGGCTTTCATACCTTCATCATCTGTCTCCCTTCCTAGCTAACATCCAAAGTCACAAATTCTTATACTGTTTGAAAACCTTAGGTCAGCTCTTTTCAAAGTAACCTTCCCTACTTATATGACCTTTAAGTCTATAGAAAGACCACTCATGACTCCTCCTAACATGCTTCACATGAGGTTTGAAATAGAATTGCACATACAACATTTTGTTTCTCTGTAAAAAGCACATTGAAATAACATTTACAAATATAACTAACATATTACATTATATTTCATACATTTCATATATTTCAGAGCCCAATATTATTCAAAATAATATTATAAATTCATAATTTCCAACAATTCCCCCTCAATGCACTATAACTATCAACAAAAGTGCATTCATTTCAAATAATACTTTTCTCTGAAATATTTACAATAAACAACAATTTAGTATGTCAGATATTGTACAAAAGCATTTTCCTAATACTCTGAAATATTTTCTTGTGAAAAATGTAACTATCTCATTTCATCAAGAAACTATAAATTCATATATTTATTCATTTTAATTCATTTTTCATCTAATTATAACATAATATCATCAAAGAATTCTTCCTTCAACTTCATAAATTTATTTAACTTTTTGTAAAATTCTTATAACTTTAACTATATTATATAACTATGTTAAATATAAGGAAGAAACAAATAATATCTTTGATATATCAAAAAATTATATTAATCCATAATCTAAATTATTAATTAATACAAATTCTTCCATTCCAGGAAATTTCACTAACTAAATAATTCTACAATATATGCTTTTATACATTATCCTTGATACTGTACATATAATAAATAATCCATTCATCTGTTGATACATAAAAATATAACTTTCCATAATTAATGTATCATATTCATTTATATATCTATGTATCTATGTATCTATGTATCTATCTATCTATCTATCTATGACCAGCAGGCAACTGTTTCTATTTCCCCTTTTTCTTATTATGTATTATTTAATTCAACTATAACTCTTTATTTAGACAGTTAAATCGAATTATTTTCTTCCACCCAAGGATATATGTATTTTAACTAAACCCCTTTTTTTTCTTTTGGATGTAATTAACATTTTCTTCATTAAAAATATATATCCAATAATTCTTATATTAAATTCCTAACCCTTTTTTTTCTTTTTAAAATTAGGATACATTATGTATTAATACTCCCAAATGTCCAATTTATTATACATCCTTGTTATAACAAACTATCCAAATTTCCCAAGTTATGTGTTCTCTCAAATTTAATAAAATAAATTCTATGTGCATAATTCTGTATTAATATGTGTTCCTATAAAAATTAAGAAACCTAAATATAACAACTATAATGTATACCAAACTATCCTCATTATTACTGTGACAATAATATTTCAAGGATCTAATAAACTTAAAAATATTATGTAGGAGAAAATATCAAACTTCAAATATCAACTTCAAATGTCAACACAGAGTTACTTATATGTTTCCTATTATTTCAGTACCATCAACATTTTCAATATCTAAATACCCATAATATGCTCTTATTCATAAAAAAAAATCATTAAGAATCACATCCAAACTCCCCCTTTCATGATGATCGAACAATCAATATTACACATGTGATGCAAGTCCATATGAATAAATCATTGAAGTCCAAGCAAAAATCATAGTCCTTGATAGCATAATCAAAAATAATGATGGGATGAAAAAAAAAAAAAAAATATGAACAAATAGAAGTCCAGTTGAGCTTTTCATGATCATTATAGAATTATAACAATTAAGTACGTAAGTCCAGAAAAGAATAATTTAGAAATGAAACATATATCTAGGAAAGAAAATTGAAACAAGTATCAAATTCTTATAAAAAAATTATATATGTTTTCTTTAAGTTATTCTCATTAATCAATATAAACCATTCTAGATTTATAACCCTTTCAATGTTTACCCATTTTATTTTTACCCAATTCTTTGAACTCTAATTACCTCAAGAATAACAATATAACTTTCCCCAGATGGTATTTGACATTCCTGATACCTTAACTTTAACTACTGAAATAAATTACTAATCATACACGTTAGAAATATCATTCAAGACATTATTTCTATTGAAAAATTTAGCAAAGGCCTAGCCTGTTTTGTAACCATACTTCCGAATTCCTATGATCACCTTCAATCTTTACCTTTTTATTGAATCATCTTACCCTATTTAGACTTAGTAATATTTAAGTATTAAAGATGATAAGAAACATACATTTTTTAATGAATGCCTAAAATTGCATATATATCCTTATTATTAAAACTATTGTCTGATTCCATGGTTTGACATCCAACCCCAATGGAATATGACATAAGTTCATAACATAAATGCAGCGCCAAAACCCAGTTTTTTAAAAGGGTAAGAGATAAGATACAATACAATATGCAACATAAACAGAATAAAAACAATTATAAAAGGAGTGGTGTCACAGTCTTAACCACTTGCCGACCGCCGATCGGCATTTGACGGTGGCAAAGTGGTTAGTTCCCGCAAAACGCCGTCATACGACGGCGGCTGCGGGAACGAGCTTATTGAGCGTGCGCGCGCCGCCGGAGGCGCGCCCGCGCGCTCACTGTGTTCGGGGAGGGCCAGGGAGCGGGTGCGGCGGCTTCGATTGCCGCCGGCTACCCGCGATGGCCCCCCCGGCGTGGGCGAGGGACCGGGAGGGGCTTGTGTCACTCGCGCGCCCGCGCGGAGGCCGCCGCGCGCGTGCGAGTTATTCGAGCAAGGGCGTCGGCGGCAGCATACTGCCGCAAAACGCCCTTGATTGGTGAAACGGTGGCAGTTTACGGCTAGCCGCCAGCCGTTCACCAATTCTGACACTGTGGTGAGGAAAATATTAACAAAAATAAGACAAATACAACGTATAACATAACATAGAATAGAGAATGGGAAAATTTTTTGACCCAAAACCGCGACGTAAATACAATACTTGAATACAGTATAAGGTAACCCCAACCT
>BLSH010416267.1:1295895-1307060 GCA_018402905.1 Glandirana rugosa | reverse complement strand
CGGCTACCCGCGATGGCCCCCCCGAGCGGAGGAACGGAGGTCCGTGTATGTAAACACGGACCTCCGCTCTGTGTGAAGGGGGAAGGGCTGTGATCACAGCCTTCCTGTATACGAAGGCTGTGACCACTTCCCTTCCCCAGATAGTGCAGTCCCCCTACAGTTAGAACACGCCCAGGGAACATACTTAACCCTTAGAGCGCCCCCTGCAGGTTAACCCCTTCACTGCCAATGACATTTACACAGTAATCAGTGCATTTTTATAGCACTGATCGCTGTATAAATGCCAATGGTCCCAAAAAAGTGTCAAAATAGTCCGACATGTCCGCTGAAATATCGCAGTACCGCTAAAAATCGCAGATCGCCGCCATTACTAGTAAAAAAAAAACCCCAAAAATGAATTCTCATCATCCGTAAACGCAACCACCTTTGCGCAAACCAATCAATAAACGCCGATTGCGATTTTTTTATCGCAAATATGAGGAAGAATATAAATCGGCCAAAAACGGTGAAAAAAAAGTTTTTTTTATATTTTTTTTTTGATTTGTATTCTAGCAAAAAGTAAGAAATTTGGTTTTTTTTGCAAAATTGTTGCTCTTCTTTTGTTTGTAGCGGCGATCAGAAATGACGCAGAGGTGATCAAATACCACCAAAAGAAAGCTCTGTTTGTGGGAAAAAAAGGACGCTCCCAGCATTCTTGAGAAGGATTGGAGCCTTTGCTGCCCGGATATTTTCCGTTTCATTGCTGTCCATGATGACCTGCTGACACCATTACCTGCAAAGTGGATTATGACCCATGCGCATTACCAACCAGAGTCTGGTAAGCTCACATCTTTTACTAGAAATGAATTACCATTAGGATGTTCTCTTGGCGGTGATTCCTAAAAGAATTCCAACATATCTCCAAGTTAATGTTCTCCTTTCTCTTGGTTGGTTCCATCTTGGATATCTAAGGGATATTCCCTGACTTATAGGACTTGAGAGTCCATATTGGGTTTCAAAAGAGACATTAAGACTGTGACACCACTCCTTTTATAATTGTTTTTATTCTGTTTATGTTGCATATTGTATTGTATCTTATCTCTTACCCTTTTAAAAAACTGGGTTTTGGCGCTGCATTTATTTTATGACTTTATCTCTGAACAATTTTTTGATCTATTGTTTTGCCAGCAGCCAGGAATAATATCATTTACACTTTATTCTAATTAGTGGGCGCGGATAACTCTATACATTTATAAGTTCATAACAATTTTAACTTTGGTAAAACAATATTTATTACTAGATTATCTCAATTAATTTACATAAATAAATTAACTAAAAAAAACAAACTTGTATCCACTTTTAGCTGGTAAAGAAACTCATATGGTCAATCTATATAGATTGCCAAATTCATCAGTAATATATTTTTATAATATATTATATATTCACTTATTTATTTTCTTATGAATTGTTTTATAAACAAATAAAACAAAATTCAGAAGTTTGATGACAAAAGTGCTCTAAAAAGAGTATTTCAGAATTTCTTCCATTAGCTTAAAAAAATCAATCAATCTGGTATCTGGATATGTAAAAAGAATATCTACATTTAAAAATAAATCTATTCATTATTTTGTTTATAATATTATTATTTTTATCTTCTTAATCCCCCTCGTTATCCTGTGACTACATTAAATCTTATAAAATAATTTAATCAAATTCTTGTGAGTTTTTTTTTTAATATTCTTATTTCTAAAAGAAATTTGATCGTGATGAAATAAGATTATTTTTAAAACTAACATCTGCCATACAGTGTGAGTGACTGTCACTTTGACAACCAACCAAATACTCAAATTCAGCTTGCAGTGTAAACACATGTTCAGTAAGTTTTATAAATTCCACTGTGCCGATATATGGGGCCTTATATACAAGCACAGGAATCCTTTCCAACAAGTGTACACTTCAAATTTGGAAAATATCTAATTACTCAAATGTGACCCTGTCTCTCACACTGTATTAGTTTTAACCAAAAATATTTATTCCCTATTTAAACTGACAAACCTTTTTAACATTCACTTGTCACTTTTGGCCAAGCTTGTGAATTAACACCTGTTTTCCCTTTAAAAACACCCTCAGTGTAACATAAGATGTCTTAACCACTTCAATACTGGGCACTTAAACCCCCTTCCTTCCCGGACCAATTTTCAGCTTTCAGCGCTGTTGCAGTTTGAATGACAATTGCGCGATCGTGCGACGTTGTACCCATATGAAATTTTTATAATTTTTTTCACACAAATAGAGCTTTCTTTTGGTGGTATTTAATCACCCCTGGGTTTTTTATTTTTTGCGCTATAAATTAAAAAAAGACTAAAAATGTTCAAAAACAATGCATTTTTCTGCGTTTCTGTTATAAAATTTTGCAAATAAGTAATTTCTCTTCATAAATTTTGACCAAAAATGATACTGCTACATTTCTTTGGTAAAAATAACCCAAATTGGAGTTTATTTGGTGTTGGCGGACAGACATATGTGATGGGGACTGTGACAGATGTGACGGGGACATACAGATGTTTTGTGTATGGTGACAGATGTGACGGGGACAGACAGATGTTTGGGGACTGTGACAGATGTTTTGGGGAAATACAGATGTTTTGGGGACTGTGACAGATGGTGTGTATGGTGACAGATGTGATGGGGGACATACAGATGTTTTGGGGGCTCTTTTATGGGGACACTTATGTGTATGGGGACAGGGGTATCAGTGTGCTTGGTGCACTGTGTGGGGGGCGATCTGTGACAGCTTTCTGCATGAAATCCTCATCATGCAGAAAGCTGTCACAGAGCTGCAGCTCCCCCCTTCACCCCCCCGCACTGAGCTCTCACTGAGCTCGGCGGGGGAGAACTGTCACAGAGACGTTCGTGTCTGTTTACAATGTGACGGCTGTGATTGGACACAGCCGTCACATGATCGGGAGAGCCAGTCACTGCCCCGTATCCCGATCTCTGCTCAGCTGGATCCTGTGATCATAATGATCACAGGATCCAGCAGCAGCGCGGCGCGTGGCTGCGCTGCGAGCTCCCGTTCTGCAGGACGTAAATACATGTCCTGTCAGAACGGGGAAGCTCCCACCCGGCCGTATATATACAGTGGCCGGGAGGGAGGTGGTTAAAAACAAACAGTGTAAAACTTCACAGCAATGGACAATACACTAACATTTGTAACAACACTAGCTTTTATAATGTTTTCTTGTCTCTCACTTACATTTGCATGTAAAATATTTGAGAAAGAGAGAGAGAAAGAGAGAGATCTCTATATTAGTCAGAAATACCAAATGTATAAATACTTTATTTTAGATATTTAAATTATTGTATACAATGCCTCTCATTTTATTAAATATATTTGACCTTTATCCTCTATAAGCTTTAGTAATTCATTAAAATTTTCCCCGACAGATGCTTGCCTGAAAAATACTAATGAATTCTCGAATATTTATTAAGACCCAAAACATATTCTTAAAACCACTACATTAGTAAATAATAATTGAAATATATATTTGTATCTCTTGGGACTCTTTTCCACATTTCTGAAGGTTAACACAAAAATGTGTTGTACTGTACTCCAAACTATTTTAAGATGAGTAGCTAATTAGTATGTAACTGGATCTAGGCTTCTTCTTACAAGATGGTAGTACTGTCACAAAGAATGATATGTTACAGTTGGTCTGTCCATTGCCAGACTTAGTTACCATACATTGTACAATTGTTGTACAATCAGTAACAATCTCGTTTTTATCTTTTTCAACATTTTTAACATTTTTTTTTATCAGATTTTGATTGTACATCTGCTAATAATCATGTACACTGCTGATCAATATGACTCTTCCTATTATAGCAAAGACAATTGATTTATTAAGATAACAATCTCGTGAAACTCACAGATTGGGTTCCCCCATAAACTGTGATTGACCAATTCCCCGAGAAAATTCTTTCCCAATCATCGTCTTTACTTTTACCAAAAATACCCATTGCAAATAATTTTTAACTTAATTTTTAACAATTTGACTTTTTAGAATTTTTTAAAACTTTCATATTTTAATATTTCAAGGGTAGCTTTAGTAAGATAATCTATTACCTTTAATTTAATTACCAAATTTCAATTTAAAATTTTTCATAAAAATTGTTCAGCGATTAACTATTTCCTGCAACCATATTTTGTAGGAATTTTCTATTATACACTAAACATGTTCTTTTCCATGCTGTGGTTTACATACAGTTCTTATTCCAACTAAATACATAGATTTTTCTTAAACTTTGTTTTGCCCCTTGTATGTTGACTGTAAGGCTTTTCATATTCATAACAATAATTTACATGCAGCATTAAACCTAATTATTTCTGTATTAAACAACTTATTCTCATACTGGCTTGTTCAATTAACCTACTGCACATCTATATAGCATATTTTGATGGTATTATTATTATTATTATACAGGATTTATATAGCGCCAGCAGTTTGCGCAGCGCTTTACAAAAATGAAGGCAGACAGTACAGTTACATCACAATTTGGTACAAGAGGAATCAGAGGGCCCTGCTCGTTAGAGCTTACGATCTAAGAGGGAGGGTGAATTGATACAAAAGGTAAAAGCTGCGGGGGATGAGCTCATGTAGAAAGAAAGAAAGAGTATTAGGTAGAAGCAGGATAGGCTTCTTTAAAGAGAAAAGTTTTCAGGGATCGTCTAAAGATGGATAGATTAGGAGACAGTCGGACTGATTGGGGTAGGGAGTTCCAAAGGAAGGGAGAAGCTCTTGAGAAATCCTGGAGGCAAGCATGAGAGGAGGTGACAAGGGAGCTAGAGAGCAGGAGGTCTTGGGAGGACCGAAGAGGGCGGCTTGGTTGGTATTTTGAGACCAGGTTAGAGATGTAGCTGGGGGCAGAGTTGTGGATGGCTTTGTAAATTATTGTTAGTACTTTGAATTTTATACGTTGGGTGAGTGGTAGCCAGTGGAGAGATTGGCAGAGAGGGGCAGAGGACACTGAGCGGTTGGCAAGGTAGATAAGTCTTGCAGCAGCACTCATTATGGACTGAAGGGGGGATAGTGTATGCAAAGGTAATCCAATGAGGAGAGAGTTACAGTAGTCGAGGTATCATTTCTCCCGATATTATAGGGACTCTTTTTTACTCCTGAGCTTAAACCATTATCTTGCTTAAAACAAACACTCACCCTTGTTTAGAATCATAGTTCTTATGCGCGCTTAAAAAAACAAGAGACGAGCAGTCCATTTGTATTTTTGTCTTGAGATGTTACATTTTGTCTTCTGTTGTTCTGTTGACTTTTCTGTCGTTCCGTTGTCTGTTCTTTCGTTCCATGTGTGTGTATTTTTTTCTTCTTTGAAGCTTTTTCCTGTTCTTATTTTGAAATACCTTTTGACTTCCATCTGTTTAGTTTCCTTGAAGAAAAGTGTCTGATATCTTTTGTCCTGGGCGTCCGTCCCTATTTTTCAGTATCTGATTTCCAAACTTGCCATTGTTCCAAAGGGAATATCTGCCAAATATTCCTTCAATGGTGGCTTTTTAATAATAACGTGGAGATGTTTTCCTTGTCACATTTTTTTTTTTTCCTCAGACTATCCAAGCCTGATATCCCGTGAAACCCTCACGTACCTTAGCAACCAGTATCCCCTGGTTGTGTCCCGTGACCTTGGCAGAATCCTCCACGCCGTAACGTTACGCTTCAAACCAGAAATCCTTTTAACTTTAAAAATAGGGGGACACTGTCCGAACCGTGATGTTTTTTTTTTCTTCTGCTTGCTAAAACATACAAGCTATTGACAGGTGAGAAAACAGACATAAAAACTCACTTTTTGTAGCAAGATCGTAAACAGGCGTCAAGATTAAACAATCTATATGCGTGCCCGCATTCTCCACCATGATGTTGAAAATCCTTTCTCGGCTTTCATCGAAGAAACTTGCATGAACGACATCATTAGAAAATCTTTTTGGTATATTCTTCATAACACAACATAACATCAGACAAACTTACGTAGCAACATAATATGAAATCTACATGATGAGATATGGTATGGCTTCAGATGTAAGTCAGGAGGAGGAAGAGTTCTGACAGGTGTTCACGTCACGTCTCCAAGAATGTAGGCTTTCATACCTTCATCATCTGTCTCCCTTCTTAGCTAACATCCAAAGTCACAAATTCTTATACTGTTTGAAAACCTTAGGTCAGCTCTTTTCAAAGTAACCTTCCTACTTATATGGCCTTTAAGTCTATAGAAAGACCACTTATGACTCCTCCTAACATGCTTCACATGAGGTTTGAAATAGAATTGCACATACAACATTTTGTTTCTCTGTAAAAAGCACATTGAAATAACATTTACAAATATAACTAACATATTACATTATATTTCATACATTTCATATATTTCAAAGCCCAATATTATTCAAAATAATATTATAAATTCATAATTTCCAACAGATGTCATTAATGGTCATTTACTTCCATGAAGGGTTATCCAAAGATTGTGTAGGGGAATGAGATTGGTTTTGTCATACATGACTTTGAACATTAATTTATGTGAAAATAAATTCAATAAGTTCAAACTCATCTATTTGTTGGGTAGTAAGGGGATAAGGAGATAGATTGATCACTTCAAATTGGAATTGGTCGTGAGTGGTTTGGGGTTCACTTGTTCCCCATTGAAAACCGTTTTTGGGTTTAATGCCTGTTAAGAAAAAATTGGTGCTGGATGTAAATCCAGTTGGTGGGTGTTCCCGTTTGGATGACTTACCTGGGTATGTGCAGGTGTGTTAGGTTGAGTAGTGCTAGGTGTTGAACTGTTTCCAATAGGCTCAGCAGAACCTATAGAGGCCTGAGAAGATGATTTGACAGGTGCTTATCGGGGATTGGGGTGAACCTGACCCATAGTGGGTGTGTATTTAGGTGCATTGTCTAGATCATTTTTACGTTTGTGAGAAGCCGGTGTATTACCTGCGCGCATGGGTTGATGTACTCTCAAACCCCATGCAGATATCTTCTCTTCAATGTATTTAAGAAAATACAATTTGTTCTAGTATATTCTAGATTTTTTCTCCAGCATTCGTTGGAGTCTCATAAAAAATCTTTCCATAGATAGGCCACATTCTGATGCATTTTGGGACTGATGGATTTTTGTCCATCAGTCCACTAAATGCATTTCCACAATAACTAGCCATTTCAACAAGTTAGGTAGATTAGAATTCCCTGTAGAAAAACCCTTTTGGGGTGCAAATGCAAGTGCATCCTAAAGTTGCCTTTTCAAAATACATGGAATTTAATTCTGTATACGAATACTATCTAATGCTACAATCAATTAGTTAGGTTGATCACAACCCTATGGCATGGGTGGGTAACACCTTGGGGGAAAATTTTCAAAATATTGTTAGGTTTGTGAGGAACCAAAGCTGGCACCACTGAATTAAGTAAAAAGACGAACCATGGCTTTGGGACTTTAAATGTGCTTGTAGAATAAATTCAATTTGTTTAAACTCTATTTAAAATTCAATAAACCTTATTTTTTCACATTAAAAAGAGATAAAAACTTGTCACATTTATATGAAATTCATAAAACACTGCAGCTGCTCGTACTCTGCATGTTTCTCTCACATGAGCTTCCTCAGGAGACTTAGGGCTGCTGCATAAGATGAGTACTACAAGTGAAAAAACAGACATTAGTAAATATTTTACAAATTACAAAAACAATACATTATTATTGCAATTATGATTTTTGTGTCAAAATTTACAGACAGGAGTCTTTAGAGTCAGGAGGATGGACCTACCAGATGCTTTTAGATTCAAGATTTAAACTGTAGAAATCACAATTTCAGTACATTCAGTAAAAACATATATCTACAGAGAGATCAGGCTGGTAGAGTCTAATTGTCATGAATCTGCAGTAACATTTCATGTCCTGTCTGGCTGCTTACCTCTCTGCTTGTGGTCAGCTTAGAGACAGTGCACTTCTCACCTGTGTGCTAAGTAATCTTCCCTCAGCATGGCCCCACCCCAGTCTCTAATTAGGAACATTATTTAAGACCATTCATTGCAAGCCAGTGCTGCCGATCAATATTGTTTGTTAGGCTTCCTGTGTGTGTGGTTCCTGCCGGGTGCTCTTCGTCTGATTCCATTTACTGACCTTGGCTTGTTCCTTGACTATTCCTGTCTGCTGCCATCCCGACCTTGGCTTGTTCGTGAACATTCCTGTCTGCTTGTGACTCTGATCTTGGCGTGCTCTCCTGTCTGTCCCTGTCTGCTCGTTGCCCTGAATCTTGGCTATCCTACTGACTATCCCTTGTTGTCCAGAACTGCTGCTTCCTCTCTATCCTTCAGTAGCCAGCAGCGAGCGTGAGCTGGGAGATCCTGGGGGCCGCGACCTGGAGTCAGTAGCAGCCAAGTCCATCCTCACCATCAGAGGCTCTGGTGAGAACCTGCTGGCTCTTAGACTGCGCACCCTGGGAAGACCTATGCTCTAGCTCCCTGCATAATCTGTATCAGTGCTCCTGTGGACCTGCTTTCCTGAACCACCCAGAGCTCCATTCGTAGCAGTCAGCTAAGGGTCCACAACCTTAGCAGTGCGCCCCTAACCCCAGTGGTGTGCACCTGTCACCTGCAGTCAGGTGATCTGACACTAATTGGGACCATAGGGGAGGAATACATGTGATACCTACAAATAAGCATATGATTTTGAGAACATTGATCAAAACCACATAATATATATTTATGCTGTAGAAGCCAGTTCATATTGTATAGACTATTTACCTTAATTATAGCAGGTTGTATGGTACCAATGAATATACCTTTCCCCCTATTAGAAAGGATATTGTTTGAATGGGGGGTTATCTGATAAACAATGATGGTAGACAGACAAATAGGGGACGGCAGCCACATACACCTTCCACCGAAAGAGCCTGTCTGTTTAAGGCCGTTCACCCAACAAATATGCCCCAGGTATCTGAAAATTAATTACAAATACGTCAGATCCGCCCTGTTGTGCCAGCGCATGCGCACAAGCATCTACCTAGCGTCCGCGCCCCACTGGTGACGTCAGACGCCAGCGGGATGGAGGAGGTTTATGAAGTGACGTTCAGCCGCCATTCACTGACAGCTGTGGTGAAAGCGAGACAGGCTGTGTCTTGTCTCTCCCTCTATCCAGGCCTCATTGGAATCCTTATTTATGTGACAGGTGAGAACAAAACTATTTTCTGATCAATTGTGAACCTGGTATGAGGAGCATTTGTGGACTTGGTGTCTTCATCCCTATGGAACTGAACGCCATGGACCCAATACTCATACCTTTCTCTTCATATTGAGGTGCAAAATTTCTGTTACCACCACGAAAAACGACATATCTAACTACATATTTTCATTTTCAGATACATGGGGGATATATGTTGAGTGAACGGCCTTAACCAATTGCTGACCGCCTCGCGTACATAAACGGTGGCAAGTTGGCTCCGCTGCGCAGATCGCCCTCTATAAACATGCCTGCCGCACTCTGCTTGAGTGTGGCCTTGGGTCGGGCGGACTAGATGTCCGCTGGCGACCTGCAATCGCCTTCTAGAGAGGAAGATGATGTAAAGATGGCGGTTCCCTGTTCTGTCAGTGGGCATGACAGTGATCTACTGGTCCCTGTCATCGGAATCAGTTAGATCTGTCATGCCCCTGCCAGCCCAGCCCCCACACAGTTAGAACACACCTAGGGAACACAGTTAACCCCTAGATCGTCCCCTGCAGGTTAACCCCTTCCCTGCCGGTGACATTTATACAGTAATCGGTGGCTATTTTTAGATCTGACCACTGTATAAATGTCAATGGTCCCAAAAAAGTGTCAAAAATGTCTGACATGTCCGCTGCAATATCGCAGTTGTGATAAAAATTGCAGATCGCCGCCATTACCAGTTAAAAAAAAATAGTAAAACCGCCGTAAATTAATTCTCATGGTTTGTAAACACGGCAACTTTTGTGCTAACCAATCAATAGATGCTTTTTGCGATTTTATCAAAAATATGTAGAAGAATATATATATGCCAAAACTGGTGAATAAATTTGCTTTTATATATATATATTTTTGGATATGTATTATAGCAAGCAGTAACAAATATTGTTTTTTTTTATAGTGCAAAAAATAAAAACCGCAGAGGTGATCAAATACCACCAAAAGAAAGCTCTATTTGTGGGAAAAAAAGGACGTCAATTGAATTTGGGTACAACATTGCACGACTGCGCAATTGTCAGTTAAAGCGACGCAGTGCCGAATCGCAAAAAGTGCTCTGGTCAGGAAGGGGGTAAATCCTTCCGGGGCTGAAGTGGTTAAACAGGCTCTTTTGGTGGAAGGCGTATGTGGCTGCCGTCCCTTATTTGTCTGTCTATTCATACTTACCATCATTGCCCGTTTATCAGATAACCCCCCGTTAAAAATATCCTTTCTAATAGGGGGAAAGTTAAATTCATTGATCCCATACAACCTACTATAATTAAGGTAAATAGTCTATACAATATGAACTGGCTTTTGCAGCATAAATCCATATTATGTGATTTTGATAAATATTTTCAAAATCCTATGCTTATTTGTACGTATTACATGTATTCTTCCCCTATGGTCACAATTAGACTCTACCAGCCTGATCTCTCTGTAGATATACAGTCTGGTCCATAAATATTGGGACATCAACACAATTCTAATCTTTTTGGCTCTATACACTACCACAATGGATTTGAAATGAAACAAACAAGATGCTTTAACTGCAGACTTTCAGCTTTAATTTGAGGGTATTTATATCCAAATCAGGTGAACGGTGTAGGAATTACAACAGTTTGTATATGTGCCTCCCACTTTTTAAGGGACTGTTTGACAACATTAAGGATGTGGCAAGTGGACTAAACCTATATTTATGGGAGTTTAATTTCGACTTTCAGACGTCAATTTCGTAGAACAAACAAAGTAAAGTTTAGGTAACACCATCACATATCTCGGTTTTTCTAATCTTAACACAACTACAGGGTTATAAATACCTGGTCTGACATATAGATGTCTCTCTAGTCCGACCATCTCAGATTAACACTGGTATCCCCTTCTTATGTACATTATGCATGTTTATTCGTATCCTAAAACTTTTATAAATAGTTTTAGTGTATTATACCTAA
>BLSH010416267.1:1248846-1270113 GCA_018402905.1 Glandirana rugosa | reverse complement strand
AAAACTTTTTTTAAAAATTTTGGATAAAGGGGAGAAGGATTAGAATGCCTGTCATTTTTTATTGCTGTCTGTGCCCAGGTTAATGCGGCTGTCAACTGTTGCATTCAAAAAAAAAAAAAAATCCCCTGTAAGAAAATGCCATGTGCTAGTATGCACTTTTAAAAAATCCCTTAAAGCGGAGTTCCGACACAGATTTTTTTATTCTTTCCTGCATCCCCTCTGGCTGGCTGTAGACATAGTAAATATGAACACATGTATACTATGTCAATCCTGTTCGCTGTATTTATTTATTTTTATGAACTTATCATAGTTTATGCATCCTGGGCGATTCCATCTTGCTTGTGGGCAATTGAAGCCCACTAGGACGCTCTTGCTGGATAAGGTGCATGCTGGATACCCAACATGCACCGCTCGATCTCGTGCATGCGCATTGTAACACCGCCATATAGCTGAAAGTGTGTCTAGTTGCCAAAACAACGGGCGGCAACAGAGGAAGCTCCCGCCCCATTGTTATGGCAACAAAGTTAAAGCAATCTATTGCATACAATTTTATTTGCTGAGCACTTACTCCTGTGAAATGATGACTCACACCTCCCAGGAGCACAGGTGAGGCAGGAAGTGACGCAGAGCGCCACGGACCAGGAAGTGGCTGATTACAGGGGACCACATAGCAACAGGATACTTAGGGTGAGTTAATTTTTATTTCACCAAATGTGGTTGCTATTGATTAGAAGACTTTAAACATGTAAAGTTTGTTTTGTGGGTGGAACTCTGCTTTAAGATAAAGTTTCCCCTCTTTATGAATGAGCATGTTTATTAGAAATATAGATAATCTTAATGCCCAGATATAGATAGCTAAATCAAAAACAAAATAAATTCCATATAACTTTTTAACCACTATTAAATATACTCCATATTATAGGTCTGTAGATCTCCATATTGTCCTATCTTTCGATATTCCAGATACAAAGTTTGCTTCCGAATGACATGCAGGAACCTAGGTTCCTTGTAAGTAAAGACATTCAATTATAAATTCAATTGTGTCTTATGTGTATCCTGGACCTTTTTCCTCCCTATCACCGTTTACATAGCTGCTCAAACCATATGGGCTTCAATTATTACTGCAAGCACAAGCATAGATAATATTCAACTCTAAACAGATATGTAATCCAATGGCCAACAATTGTAAAGCAGTCAGAGTGTTATCAGATGTGCAACGCAGATAAAACATATCAAATTGTATACGATTTTTGAATATTATACAGATTCTTTTCTTTTATATCTTATGCATAATTAATTAATTAATTGTTTATGTACAATTTCCGAACAACTGTACATGTTTTTCTCTATAGACCAGGGGCGGCTTGTACATTACGGGCACATGGGGGCATCCATCCATGCGTCCGCCCCCCCATGCAGTACGCCGGATGCATGGATTCCAATGGAAGGGTTTTTAAGCATGTGATTAGAGCCAGAGGCTCTAATAGGCTTCAAAATAGGGTGGGCTTAGGGTGCAGAGCACTGCGAACCAAGCCCACCCAGTTGTGTGATAATAGCGAATGAATATTCGCTATTCTCACACTGATGCTCCTCCCGGGCCAATCAGGAAGCAAGTCTGAGACAGGTTTCCCGATTGGTCAAAAGGAGAAGCGTTCCGATTGGACGCCAAGGAGGAGGGAAGAGATGGAAGCTGCCGTGATGCCCGCGGAGGAGAGAAGGGAAAGCCTCCTGTCATGCCTGCCGCCTGTCGCCCAGGTGAAGTGCTGCCTGCCACAGATGGGATAAGTGCTCCGGATGACCCGACCGACTGACTGACCGACTGCAAACAGTGTACCCGCAGCCACCCCCCCCAAAAATTTTTTACCACTAGCCACCACTGCTATAGACAGTTTGTCATTCTGTTCAGATTGATGCATTGATTCCTGAAGAAGTTATTTGGCGAAACATGTCAAGATTGATGCATCCACTGTAACATGGAATATGTAAATTATGTCTGCTGAACAAACAAAAATGATCTATGATTCTTTATATTTATACAAAAAAATATTTTAAATGATAAAAAAAATGTATTCATTACGTTTTAAGAATTTTGTGTTGAATTGCACATTTAAAGTCTCTAGTCTCTATTTGTATACTAGCACATTATGAAATACTTACCTTAGAATTACCGCTGACAGGGCTTCCATCTTCCCCTGGTCTTCCTTCCAGGTTAGCAAACTCCGGCTGTGTGAGTGGCCAGAACCGCGATGGTGTCACTCCCATGCATGAATACATGAGTCCTTGGTTCCTGCACATTGCCCTGAAGGTCTGGCATGATATGACCTTCAGCAGCATCCAATGTGAATATATCCTAAAATGCGCCAGTTTAGGAGATATTAATTTTACCTACAAGTAATCCTTATTATAGGCTTACCTGTATGTAAAAATCACAAAGCCGGCTTTACTACCGCTTTAAGGAGATTCACCCTCTCTATTTGTCCTGTTTATCATTATCATTGAAACTGAAAGTAAAAGAAAATCCCAAATTAGGAGTTGTCCCCAGAAATGTAATAGAGGTGAAATCTTCCAATTGGGACACTAGTTATGTTGACCTGAGGTCCCCCAAGGAATTCCCTTAATTTGCAGGGATTTCCTCACACTTCCTGTTTTGGCTATGGGATAGGAAGTGAAGGGAAATCTCCATAATGGGACACAGATGGCGAAAAAAGATGACCGTGGTTATAACAATCCCTTTCTTTATCCAAAATGAGAAAAAAACATTGCCTATAATTATAATTATGTACTTCACATGCCTTTACAGTAGTTATATTCTTCTTAACATTTACATGCAGACTAAACTGTCCAGCAAAAGTGATAGTTACAGGGGTTATGACAAACTAATAAACTGACAGTGTTGCTTACAATGGTCTTATTCTATACATACAGAAAAAGAAACTGCTGCATTAACTGCTTCAAAAGTGTTAGCTAGAGATGAGATCAAATGTGTTTGTTGCTTACTAACTAAAACTGCACATCCCACTAAATCATAAGATCTACTGGCAGGATCAAGACCTAGTAAAACTATGTTACAGGGAGACCCCAAAAAAGCAATAGGTGCTCTTGAACACTTCAACGCGTCGGGGGGAGCTGAGTGGCATCACGTCCGGTCTACGGTCAAGACCGGAAGTTTGGAAGTTGCATTATTGTGTGACCCCTCGGTCATGTTTTTCCACACACATCTTTGCAGTTTTATATGAAAGTGATTACTTTGTTTTAATCTACTACATTATGGAGACCCTTATTTACATTTCATGTGTGAGCTGAGTTTCATCTGCCACGTAATGATCTTCACCAGTCGATGATTGATCCTTTTGTAGCACCCTCTAGGTAGTGAGGTGCTAGAGTAAGGATTTTTTCTCTGGCAGTGTAGGCAAAGTTAGGCAGGCCTAGATGGTTGCTAAGCCTGTTTGTTTTCATTCTGGACTGAGAGTGGCTCAGGGTAGCAGCTGATGACTCACAGGTGGTATCACTTCTCAGTTACCTCCCCTTTCCTTCTAGAAGATGCTGGAAGGAAGGTTGGAGCTACATGGGGTATCTTAAGAAGCCTTGACTAATCCCCAACTTGGATTGGCAGGGGGCAGGCTTCCTTAAATACCTGGGGTCAGCCCAGCTGGGGAAGTTGTTGGGTGGAAGCTGGAGTGAGAGGGTGTGGAGGCTGTTGGGCCCACTGGGAACTCCCCAGTCTGGGGGGTGGAGACCCTGGACTGGGGCTCGGGTGCATCCAGGAGGAGTGAGAGAGAGGACAGCAGGAGAGAACACTAAGAGTCTCCAGGAAGACCACTGGTCGCAGCAAGTGAAGTGCTAGTGAGTGAGGCACAGTTGGGAGGGCTGGGGAGGCACACACCTGAAGAAAGCTGGGAGTTTGCAGCTGGAGATGGGTGAGAACCAGGAGAGAGGAATGTGGAAAGGGCAGTGGAGAGAGGTAATTGCAGCCATTTTTGCTGGCAGGGCCCGAAGAGAGCTATCTGGGAGGAGTAGCTGAACAGAGGACAGCAAGCACCTGATCTTTTCTTCACAAAAGAGGCCCAAGGCCTCTGCCTGCAAAAGGCAATCCAGTGAGGCCTGGCTGAGTTAGTGTGTCAGCCCTAACCATGTGGTGCTAGCTAGCCTGGAGGAGTAAAAGTCTGCAGCAAGGGAAGTACTGGAGGAAGAGTAACAGTCTGCAGCAAGTGTTTCCCATGATAACTCTTACAGGAATGAATTTCCCTTCCTAGGGGGAGATTTCCTCTCACTTCCTGTTGTCTCCCTCCGTTTGTAAGTAGGAATCCTTTGTAAGTCAGATGTTTGTAACCCGGGGACCACCTGTATACTGGAGTGTATATAGCAGTCCTAAGCATATTTTCACTGAATATTCTTGGGCATCCTATAATTCCCAAGTCCCTATCCAAGTTCAATACCCCTCAATAAAAACAAAACAAAACAAACAACACTTTGAAAGCGCATTATTATTTATCTTAGGGTGAGCGGCCACTGCACACATTGGCAGATTGTCGGTTGTTGGGATAGAGCCCAATTAGAATCACCATTTACTATGATTTCATTGGATCACAGCACTTACCAATATAGACAGTTTTTTTTTTCGTTTTAGCATCATTTTGCACTGGACATGGATATATAATTTCTTGCATATGTATATTTTTCACTCTTATTATTACTGGATTTTTATGCATTATTTGCTACACATGTTGAATGTTGCACATTATTTAATACTTGTGTTTATACAGTTATGCTCATAAGTTTACAAGAATTTATGATTTCTTCGCCATTTGTCAGAGAATATGAATAAGAACGCAAAAACGTTTCTATCACTTATGGTTAGTGTTTGGCTGAAGCCCTTTATTATCAATCAATTGTGTTTACTCTTTTTAATCATAATGACAACAGAAACTACCCAAATGACCCTTACATACCCCAGTTCTTAATACTGTGTATTGCCCCCCCCTTTAACATCAATGACAGCTTGAAGTATTTTGTGGTATTTGTGGATGAGGCTCTTTATCTTCTCAGATGGTAAAGATGCCCATTCCTCTTGGCAAAAAGCCTCCAGTTCCTGGAAATTCTTGGGCTGTCTTGCATGAACTGAACGTTTGAGATCTCCTCATCACTTTATTCTGCTGTAGCCAATGGCAGGTCGACTTGTCCTTGTGTTTTGGATCATTGTCATGTTGAAATGTCCAAGTACATCCCATGCGCAGCTTCCTGGCTGATGAATGCAAATGTTCCCCCAGTATTTTTTGATAACATACTGAATTCATCTTGCCATCAACTTTGAGCAAATTCCCTGTGCCTTTGTAGCTCACACATCCCCAAAACATCAGCAATCCACCTCCACATTTTACAGGCCTTGTTGACTCCTCTTCAAATGTAACATTTATGGTTATGGCCAAAAAGCTCAAATTTGGTCTCATCACTCCAAATGACTTTTGCCAGAAGGTTTGAGGCTTGTCTCTGTGCTGTTTGGCGTATTGTAAGGGGGGATACTTTGTGGCATTTGCATAGTAATGGCTTTCTTCTGGCAACCCGACCATGCAGCCCATTTTTCTTCAAGTGCCTCCTTATTGTGCATCTTGAAGCAGCCAAACCACATGTTTTCAGAGAGTCCTTAAGTTATTTGTGGATTTTTCTTTGCATCCCAAACAATTTTCCTGGCAGTTGTGACTGAAATCTTAGTTGGTCTATCTGACCGTGGTTTGTTTTCAACAGAACCCCTCGTTTTCCACTTCTTGATTAGAGTTTGAACACTGCTGATTGGCATTCTCAATTCCTTGGATAGCTTTTTATATCCCTTTCCTGTTTTATACAGTTCAACTACCTTTTCCCGCAGATCCTTTGACAATTCTTTTGCTTTCCCCATTGCTCAGCATCCAGAAAGGTCAGTGCAGCACTGGATGAAAGATGCAAGGGTATGTCAGGAGTCCAGAAACTCATTGACCTTTTATACACACACACTAATTAGAAGTCAACAGATCACAGTTGAGGATGGTTGCCTTTAATAGCCATTCAAACCCCTTTGTGTCAACTTGTGTGCATGTTATCGGGTCAAAATCACCAGGGTATGTAAACTTTTGATCAGGGTCATTTGGGTAGTTTTTGTTGCCATTATGATTTAAAAAGAGTAAACACAGTTGAGTGATAATAATGGCTTCAGCCAAATAATAACCATGAGTGAAAGAAAGGTTTTTGTGTTCTCTGAAAAATGGCCAAGAAATCATTCTGCCAAGGTATGTAAACTTATGAGCACAACTGTATAGTGCACATTTGTTTTTATACAGTGTTTATCTTCACAGTTAAGATTATTTGATTATTATTTTCTTATGTTTTTAGCATGTCTCTGGGAATTTATATATGTCTTTCTATTCATATTTTCAGTGTATGTGGTGACATTACAGGGATTGGCAGCTGTATCTTTGTTTTATTTTACTTTTTATACATACTTTTTTTCTCTACTTACACTTGGTAGCGCATTTTTATTTCTGTTTTCTTTCAAGAAAAATATTCTATCCTGCTCCTTCAAATTTTCTCTTCACTGTAGTAAAATAGGAACATCCATTTGACCCCAAAAGCAATTTGAAAATCAAGCAACAAAAAAATTCCTATGAAATTCTACTATTGCAAGTTGAACTACAAATTCCAGTCAGCACCATACTAATGCCTTGCATGGGTATAAAATTCTACCTATATCTATGCTTCTTTCATTGGGAATATTTCAATAGATTTAGAAACTGCAAGGGAGATTGCAGGCTCATATATGTATTTGATCTTTAAGAACACCCAGATATTTCCCTTTCATTGGTTTATCAAATTTTACCCCCCTAGATGCTACAAGCATATTTCCCAAGATACACAATGTAAATTAGAAAATTAAAAATGTGTCTTCTGTTAATGACATTACAGGTCCTTCCTCCTCTTTGAGCAGGGGTGGTCCAGCAATTAATTTCTCCACAAGGATTGCAGAGAAAAGAAGACAACTGAAAGAAATACAGAAAATAAGTTAGATTACACTGGGCCTAAATCATCTAGAGGAAGAGCATTGAGTCTGCAGGGGACAGCACTGGAGAGCAGATGAGTATTGCAGTGTGAGGAGAGCTACTTCTATCATTTTTAGAAGTGCTTGATAGCTTACTTTTTATTTTTCTCTAAAAATGTAGAGAAGATAAAACTCAGAATGATATAAAGAAAGAAAATTAAAAATATCTAAGTAAAATACACATGGATTGCTTTTATTTTTTTAAATATTATTTTTGAGGGTGAAACAGAGGCATTTCCCTTAAATCTTAAAAAAAAAAACATCATCATGAGAGCCTTACAGGAATCTACTTATTGCAAATGTTATGCATTCTGAATGTAATGCTTAATACATGTAATTGTGTCCATGAAAACATATATTGCCATTGAAATGCCACCATTAAATGTACATTGTAATTTATCATAAAATTATACCTTTGGCTTCGAGGTTATTTTGTATGCTACAGTCTGATTTGCACAAAATGAATTTTCAGATTAATAATTACTATATTTTTCTTTGAAAAGGTCAGATGTGTTGGAAATAAGCAGCAGGAAATCTTAATACTGGAATTACGGAAATATTGAAATAGAACCATTTGTATACTGTTTGTTTATGACATAAAACAATACTATTAAATTAAAGTGGATGTAAAGTCTCACATATACCCAGTAGGATGAGCTCTCGGTTACGTTCAACTTGAACATTGGCTGTTCGGCCGATCGACGAATTTAGAACATTATGGAGCGCTCCCTCCAAATTCAAGCGCCCAATAATGCATTGCTAGTCTGTGAGAAATGCAGCCCACTGATTGGCCAAAACATGCACATGACCTGCATGCTTTGGCCAATCACAGCGCGCTCTGTTGTGAGAGTCATGATTGGCTAATAGGCAGGGTGCCTTTGGCCAATCATGGCTCAGGGGTCTCCGTTCAGACCCCACACTATATAAGGCCACTTGAATGGTGGCCGTGTATAGTGTGTGTACGTGGAGACTGGAGACTGACGTTGATCTACTGTAGTTTAGATAGCTAGTTTAGTTAGTGGCGTCCTTGTAGGCAGTGTAGTATATAGATACAGTTTAGAGACTATACACAGGCAGTGCAGGCAATGACGTATGTAGATCTAGTGCCGAGTATATACAGTCAGTGCAGGCAGTGTAGTATATAGATCTAGTGTAGCTTATATACAATCGGTGCAGGCAGTGTAAGAATATATATGTACCGTATATAGTATATATATATATATATATAATACGCTGCATTTAGTGTAGACTACATATACAGCTCATTCAGTGTATAGTATATAGAGTCCCTTCAAGCAGTGTAAGAATATATATGTGCCGTATATAGTATATATTATATATATATAATATGCTGCATTTAGTGTAGACTATAGATACAGCTCATTCAGTGTATATTATATAGAGTCCATTCAGGCAGTGTAAGAATATATATGTACCATATATAGTATATACAGTTACTCACAAAAGTGAGTACACCCCTCACATTTTTGTAAATATGTTATTATATCTTTTCATGTGACAACACTAAAGAAATTACACTTTGCTATAATGTAAAGTAATGAGTGGACAGCTTGTATAACAGTATTCATTTGCTGTCCCCTTAAAATAATTCAACACACAGGCATTAATGTCTAAACCGCTGGCAACAAGTGAGTACACCCCTAAGTGAAAATGTCCAAATTGGGACCAAAGTGTCAATATTTTGTGTGGCCACCATTATTTTCCAGCACTGCCTTAATCTTCTTGGCATAAAGTTCACCAGAGCTTCACAGGTTGCCACTGGAGTTCTCTTCCACTCCTTCATGACGACATCATGGAGCTCGTGGATGTTAGAGAACTTGCGCTCCTCCACCTTCCATTTGAAGATGCCCCACAGATGCGCAATAGGGTTTAGGTCTGGACGCATGCTTGGCCAGTCCATCACCCTTACCCCCAGCTTCTTTAGCAAGGCAATGGCCATTTTGGAGGTATGTTTGGGGCCGTTATCATATTGCAATACTGCTCTGCGACCCAATGTCCGAAGGAAGGGGATCATGCTCTGCTTCAGTATGTCACAGTACATGTTGGCATTCATGGTTCCCTCAATGAACTATAGCTCCCCAGTGCCGGCAGCACTCATGCAGGCCCAAACCATGACACTCCCACCACTATGCTTGACCGTAGGCAAGACACACTTGTCTTTGTACTCCTCACCTAGTTGCCGCAACACTTGCTTGACACCATCTGAACCAAATAGGTTTATCTTGGTCTCATCAGAACTTGCTCAATCGAGCTACTGGCCTGTCCTGCATCCAGTATGCTTTCTGAATTGACATTCAGTGCTGCTGGAGGGTTCATAACGGATCAAAGAGTGCACCTATCCACAGACTTTGTTGATAGGCTTACATTTATAAAAATGAATCAGTCCTGGATCAGCAGCTATCAAGCCCCTGATGCTGATGCAACTGATTGAATTTGCTAGGGATCTGGGATCCCTTGAAGACTGCCTATGCTGCCTATCCTATTCCTCCTGTCATGAATCCTGATGATGCTAGGTTCCAACAATATTTTGGGTTTAGGGCACCTCCAACACCCAAGGCCCAATTTTTTGGCACCTGTTTTACAGGCGCATGTCATAACAATTTTTTTTTTAAAAAATTAACAGCAGGGCCCATTCCTGGGCCCCACAAGAGTAATTGTGAGGGGTTACGGTGTTCTGCCCCCACCAACACCCAAGGCCCAATTTTTCTGCACCTGTTTGACTGGGGCATGTCATTACAATTTTTAAAATAAATTACAACTGCAGGGCCCATTCCTGCTTCCAACAAGAGTAACTGCTAGTTGTTACAGCATTCTGCCACCACTAACACCCAAGGCCCAATTTTTCTGCACCTGTTTGACTGGGGCGTGTCATTACAATTTTTAAGTTAAATTACAACTGTAGGGCCTGTTCCTGCTCCCAACGATAGTAACTGCGAGGGTTTACAGTGTTCTGCCACCACCAACACCTAAGGCCCAATTTTTCTGCACCTGTTTGACTGGGGCATGTCATTATAATTTTTTAAATAAATTACAACTGCAGGGCCTGTTCTTGCGCCCAGCGGCAGTAACTGCTAGAGTTTACAGTGTTCTGCCACCACCAACACCCAGGGCCCAATTTTTCTGCACCTGTTTGCCTGGGGCATGTCATTACAGTTTTTAAAATAAATTACAACTGCAGGGCATATTCCTTCGCCCCAACAAGAGTCAGTGCAAGGGTTAACAGTGTTCTGCCACCACCAACACCCAAGGCCCAATTTTTCTGCACCTGTTTGCCTGGGGCATGTCATTGCAATTTTTAAAATAAATTACAACTGCAGGTCCAGTTCCTGCACCCAACGAGAGAAACTGCAAGGGTTTACAGTGTTTGCCACCACCAACACCCAAGGCCCAATTCTACTGCACCTGTTTGCCTGGGGCATGTCATTACAATTTTATAGAGTGCAGTCCCCATAGTATATAGTTCAGACTATATGATGCAGTCAGTGTATTATATATAACAGAGTGTATTGAAGTGGTTAAGGGGAACCCCGAGCCAAATTTTTTAAAAAAAGGGCCTGGTTTGGATTTTTGGGGGACTCCCACGCAAATTTTTCCAGTGATTTTTGATCTATATGTCTGGGAGACGGCAATACATTACAGCCATGACCAACTTTGAGTGACTTTTTTTCTTTAAAAATGTCATTTTGCACTTTTTTAAACATCACACAGATGTGCCACTTTACAGGCAGACTAAGGGGACCCCCCCCCAGGCACAACATTTAAAGGAATATTTCATTTTTTTTTTCACTTTAATCATTATTAAAATCACTGCTCCTGAAAAAAAACGATTGTTTTAAAAACTTGATACATGTCCCCTAGGGCAGTACCCCATACACTTTTTATGGTAATAGCTTGCATATAAGCCTTTAAAATGAGCACTATTGATTTTTACTGTTCGAGTCCCATTGATTTTAATAGGGTTCATGTATTCAAATGAACTTATCGCCTCCTCGCAGTGTTCTGGTGCGGGCTGAACCGGGGGATGTTCGACTGATCCCTAATACCCAGTGAAGTGAACATCCTCAGATGATACACAGAGATTAAACAAATCTCCCTACATAAGTTTTACATGTATATCTTCTGTCTTCAGCTTTTATACGGTTTAGAAAGTGCACATCGTGTTACAATTTTCACTTCCTCATTCAGCAGTAACAGTGTAGTGTTGGATTACACTGGGAGACAGCTGATTGGAAAGGCACACACCCCCATCCAGATAGGCAGAGTCTTTCAGAGCTGTCCTGTGAGTACAGCAGCTTTCTGCTAATTTATTTATAGCACCCCCCGCTATATGCTACATGTTTGTCTCATTAATCCCGAGACCTAATGGTACCTGGTAGCTACTACCCTTCCACCTCTTCTTCCTACTCCTAGGACTTCTAAACTTTCATCTCCTGCACCGTCCCAGAACAGCCCCACCTGGGGTACCCTACCATTAGATAGCATCTAACGGCACTAAACTTAAATTACCCTTAAGCCACGCCATATCATATCCTTGAAAACGTGTGTCACTTTGAGTATACACACACTGTACACCCTCCAATCCTTATTTATGTACCTTTTACATTTATGCTTTGTTAATGTGGTCTGCGCCCCAGTCACTGTTGCGTACTGTTACATACTTTGTCCTACCCCCTGTTCTTAGGGGATGACTCACATTTATCTCTTTACTATGTAAACTTTGTTCCTTTCCTCAATAACATTTTTGAACAAGAAAAGCATGATAGCAGGATGAGTAGAGTGGAATTACTAAATATAAAGAGGGGACGCTTGGAGCTCCCAGACATGCCAAGGAAGAGTGGCCAAATACAGCATGAGCTGAAATTCATGGCCAGATACTTCACCTGAAAGAGTTATAGTTCTAGAAAGCATTCATTTATTTAACTGCAAATTTCAATTTCAAAGGTATATAAAAAAGTTAAGCCTTGTACACACGATGCGACAATCGTATGAAAACGGTCGTATGACCGCTTGTTGTGCGATCATCCGAATGTTAGTACGTGGGATTAGAACAGCCGATGTACGACGGTCGTACAACAGAAGTTGGATGAGCAGACTAGAAAACTTTGGTTGTACCAACAATTGTACCGTGTGTACGGAGAAGTTGGTCCAACAAGTTGTACTGTGCAAAACACACATGCTCAGAAGTCAGGAAGGCCCGGAAGTGTCAGTTCGTTCCTAATTCACAAATCACATGCACCTGAACTTCCTCTTTATACGCTCCTAACACGTCACTACGTTCGGCTTGGTCGTACAATCGCTTAGTGCATGTCAGTACGCGAGATACAACCGCCAACATATGATTTGGGCCGTTCGGTCGTACGATCATCACATCGTGTGTACGAGGCTTAACTCTTTCTAAATAAACTTGTCAGGAGATTGTTTAACTTCCAAAAAAGTGCCACTATAGGAAAGGTTTATAAGTGATGGACTAGTTCAGGCCAAGAAGTTTATTCTACTAATCAGAACACTTCCTTTCAATCTAGTAGGCTCCAATGTCATAAAAACACATTTGGGGTCCCGCAATCAGCATCCCCAAATGAGGCTGTAAAACCAACACCTATATTTTTTCCCAGATTCCCACAGATCACTAAAAGCTCCCAATGGAGTGACAGCACTAACCAAGAGCACAGCCAAGACAGGCTCCAATTAACTCATTTGTTTTCCTATCCTTTGATGGAAGATCAGATCCAGGTATCAAGTCCGGGTTTTACTTTCTGTCCAACACAATAAGTCGACAGTTTTGAGGTCATTAAAGATGTCCATTTATTTGCGCCAAGATCAATGTACAAAACGATTGACAAGACAGCTCCATTTCCAGGGTCTCTGGTTCATCTACTGACAAACCCTGGAGGGATTTGTCATTAAATGATGTTAGAGCCCTTACTGACTTGATGGAATATGGAACGAGAGTAGCAATGATGAGTCCTTACCATCCTCTCATTTGCAATCTCATAATGACGAGAGTTCCCCTCAGTCTTCCTCTGTGGATGGATGTTTTCCTCCTCCCCACACGTATAAGCCAAAATCACGCTTACTTCCAATTCTACAAGGTAACCCAAATATCTGGGCCTTGACCCAGTAGGTAACCAAAGAATTGCAACAGGAGAAATGGGATATGGACAACAGATTCTCCAATCCTTCTTTTGTCCAATTAAAAGCATTGACAGATTTAAAGATGAACAATGAGACAATTATAAGATTAGCCGATAAGGGTGGGAATATTGTAGTTATGGACTTTTCACAGTATAATATCTTCCAAAGCATGAAAGGGGAGGGGATATGGATAGACTCCTCCTACAGAGAGAAATTAGGTGGATCCATACCCTGGCAGCTAAAAAAAACTTCTTGGCCTGAACAAGTCCATCAGTTATAAACCTTTCCTATAGTGGTACTTTTTCGGGAGTAAAATAATCTCCTGACAAGTTTATTTAGAAAGAGTAACTTTTTTATAAACATTTGACATACAGAAATTTTCAGTTAAAGAAATGAATGCTTTCCAGAACATATTTGTTGTAACATGTTTTCCAGGTGTGTTGCAGGTCCATTGTTCGTTCTGTCAATTTTTTTCAATCTACAGATTTTTCTTATGACATAGCTTCAATTAATGGCATTTTAAAGGGCACCGAGAGATTCATATGTGTGTGCATGGGGTTCCACCCATGCACATATACTAAAATGTCTTTGTTTAACTATGCTAACGAATATCAGTCAATTCTGGCTTTGTCCATTAGGTGGCGCTCTAGTAGAGTGACAATATGAGGTATTAAATGAAAATGGGATTAAGTGACCATATGGACGCCCAGGGTGTCATTATGAACTGGCCCACTGTGTGAGGAATTGTTTTTTCCTCCTAAGTGGTTTGGTCAGTATGGCACCATTGTTTTGTGCTGTGTTTCCCCCAGAGTGCACTGTCTTGCAGACTTTGTCTGCATTGACTACTTGTGCACTGCAGTGTTCATCTTGCATTTTCACTTTGCACTGTGGGTTTTTCCAACAGGATGCTGGTGTGGACCAGCTTCCTGGTATGATGTCTTATCCGGTTCCTGGCCTAGAATGTGTGGCAAATCAATCTGGGAATCCACACCACTGTTGATGCCATTGGCTGCAGGAGTGGTGGAGGGGAAGTTAAATAGATGCTGGCTGTGAGCAGAGGTGTGCGGCTTTCCAGCAGAAACAACCATGTGTTTAACCACTTCAGCCCCGGAAGGATTTCCCATGCTAGGACCAGAGCACTTTTTGCGATTCGGCACTGCGTCGCTTTAACTGACAATTGCGCGGTCGTGCAACGTTGCACCCAAACGAAATTTGCATCCTTTTTTTCCCACAAATAGAGCTTTCTTTTGGTGGTATTTGATCACCTCTGCGTCATTTCTGATCGGCGCTATAAACAAAAAAAGAGCGACAATTTTGCAAAAAAGACAGTTTTTCTTTTACTTTTTGCTAAAAATACAAATCAAAAAAAAAATATAAAAAAACTTTTTTTCATTGGTTTTGGCCGATTTATATTCTTCCTCATATTTTTGGTAAAACAAAATGCAATCGGCGTTTATTTATTGGTTTGCGCAAAAGTGGCCGCATTTACGGATGATGAGAATTAATTTCTGGGGTTTTTATTGCGATTTTTAGCGGTACTGCGATATTGCAGCGGACATGTCGGACCAGTTTGACACTTTTTTGGGACCAATGACATTTATACAGTGATCAGAAATTTAAATATCCACTGATTACTGTATAAATGTCATTGGCAGTGAAGAGGTTAACCTGCAGGGGGAGATCTAGGGGTTAACTGTGTTCCCTAGGTGTGTTCTAGCTGTGAGAGGGCTGGGCTGTTATGGGCATAAGAGATCTAACTGATCACAGTCACAGGGATCAGTAGATCTCTTATGTCACCACTGAAAGAGCGGGGAACCGCCGTGTTTACATCGGCGGTTTGGCGTTCTTTTGCTGTGGCCGCTCATCGCAGCTCGCCGGCGGACATCGGGTCCGCCCGAGCTGCGGGAACACTTCTTGCGGCCACTCTGCAAATCAAAATCGCTGTTTTATTTGCGGCGATTCGCGGGACGCATCCACACTGCCGCAGTAAATATACTGCACGCGGTGTGGAAGCGGTTAAACATAGAGGATTGAGGTGAGACCATGTTCCTAGAGATTGCAGCTTGATAGATACTATGTAGGCCTGATGGTAATGTGCTCTAATTGTTTGTTTAGGATGTATTGAGGCTGAGATATCTCGAATGAGCTGGTTATGCTGCCTTTGACCTAGATGTGTGCGGTGAGCAGCCTCTCCTAGTCACACAAGTGAGACTAGTTTAACTCTTAAGTATTGGTGCATGATGTTTCCCCTTTAGACATAGATCCTATGATGGAATATTTATGTCATTTTTAGGTGAACAGCGGATGCTTTTGTGACATCCCTATATATTTATACATATACTTTTGGATTAAGTAGGGGTTCGCTCCCCTTTAACTTGGAGAAAATTGGTATAGATTCCTATTATTCAAGTGACTTCAAGCACTCATTACAAACAAATACAGGTACTTAATGAGCTTCTCAGAGCCCTCTATTGTCTGAATTGAGAAATAACAAGTTCTCTAAGATGTGGTATTTTCTTTTTTGATTAGGCCATCTTAAGGATGGTGAGATCTTCTCCTCTATGGTCTCACCACCCTCCTATTCATTGAACCTTCTGTGACATTGGAGCCCTATTTTTTATGCCTATATATGCTTTTTGTTTGAAGGTAATTAATGATTACTATGGATAACAATGGATTTGCAATATATGGAGGATGTGATTTAATAACAATTGGTAATTGAACTTCTGTATATTCACATGTAGTTTTGTTATATTCTAAAAAAAATGATTCTTTTGATTGTAGTGTCTTCCATATGCAGTGTGCTAATCATTGAGGTCTACAGAAGAAGCCATAGCCTGGCGAAACATGTAGAGGAAAAATGAAATCTACTGCATGGTTATTATACACATTCACTTCAATGTTGATGATAAAATGGTTTTAAACTTTTGTAATACATTTCTGAAGATTTTTTATGAAAAAACTTTTTTGAAAAAATGATTTTTGTCCTTGCACCATCAAAATCCCATTGTTCCTATTCTTGTCTTTATAATGTCTAATTAAGTGATGGGGTGCCAATATTCATAAGACACTCTGCTTGAAAATGGAATTATGTGTCTTTAATTGATAAGACAAAAGGTCTAATTGTTTATATCTTAGCAAAGCAGGCCCACACTTACATGAGGTGCTGCTTCACATCCTTTTAAAACTTTCCTGTCTTCCTCATTTGGTCATCCCCATTGCCGCTCCCTTCACTTCCCTTGGCTGCTTTCTCTTACAGTGTGCTGTGGAGCCACTCTTGTGTACAGTCTCCTGGCCAGCTGTGTGTGTTAATGCACAGGCACAGCTCCACTGCAAGACACTCTCACTGCTCCCGCCCTGCTTTGAGAGAACTGGGGAATAATACTGGCATGTGAGGGACCTGAAGCTGGTGGCGGTGCCTGAAGAAAAAAGCTACAGTGGAAAAAGAAATAACTTGGATATTCTGTTATTACTGGTAGAAAGTTTTTCAAGACTTGCAAAGCTAGTCATGAAAATCTGGTGAGCCTTTCATTTATCTATAGTATTACGATTTTAGGAGGTTTTGATGTTTATTTTTAGTCTATGTCTGAATAATATTGTTTGGGTTAGACATTTTGGATTTTATACATACTACACTATAGAGCTAATTGTGTTTTAATGCAGGTCTGAGCTTAGGAGTATTGGAGGTGATCTGAGACCACAGTCTGAGTAAAAGTGGAGAGGAGTAGGAAACCGTGTGCAACCCTGCTGGTACTGTACCAATAGGCCCTGACTGAGAGGTAAAATTCTGATGTGCTGCCAAATATATTCATCTGAGAAAGGCATTTCATGACTCAGTTATAGGGATCACAGGAATCTGGTGAGCATTTCACCTATCTGTATTATACAGAGTGTGAAGATGGAAATACAGTTGCAGACTTGAACAGAGACGGCCTTAAAGGCTTAATTGCTGTTGATTGTTCTGTGTATTGTTTTTATGATAAATAATATTATATATATACATTTTTGACACTGTATTCATGATAATGCTTAGCTTATATTTTATAAAGCTCCGGTATATATAATTTTGCTGATTCATAAACCCTGGGGTTGTTGTTTTCAATGAGCTGTAAAAGAGTGAGAATTGTTCTTTTCTAATTTCATGGATTTATTCTATTTTTATACTTTATACTTTAGATGAGCAGTCTCCAAACTTTTTAAGCAAAGAGTCCGTTTACTGTCCTTCAGACTTTATGTGGGCAGACTATGACCAGTAGAAGTAGAAAACGCCCCTTCAACAGTGGGAGTTAATAATGCCTCAGGTTTGGTGGCCCAGTGGAATTACAAAAACTACATAGAACATGTGGTCAGTAGGAGGAGGAATAGTGCCCCATAAATAGTATTAGTGAGGAAATGAATGTCCTATTGTTAGTGTCATTGGGAGGAATACTGCCTCATCATTAGAGTCAGTGTAAGGAATAGTGCCCCATCACTGGCATTAGTAGGGGGAATAGTGTCCCACTCCTTGATGGCTGCTCTGCCTGGCTGTCTTACTTTCTCTCTTCTTCTCAGTGTCTTCAACATCCTTGTTAATACTAGCACTCCTGCAACTTCTCAATCTAACCTCCTCTTTCACCTGAAACAATGGACATATGCTTCAACTCACTTTGATGGCAACACCTTTGACCTTGTATTCTCCTATATATGCACTCCTTGCAACCTCTCATACAATCTTTTTCTTCTCTCTGATCATTATCCAGGTAATTTCTCCCTGTCATTGACCTCCTCTCCCTCCAACCACCTAACAGCTACCTGTAGAAACCCTTCTTTTCTCTATTCTGCTACTGACCAGCTCTGTGACAAAATCTCTCCCCTGCCCTGCACCAAGATACACACTTTTGTCTACAACAGTTCACTGTCATCCTCCCTGGACACATTAGCCCACTTCACTACACATAGAATCAGGCCCAGATCGCTGCAACCTTAGCACATAGACGACATCAGAAGCCTTGAAAAATGTAGCCGCGTTCTTGAGCATCTGTGGTGTAAGTCCCAGCAAAACTTCAACCAATATAAATCTGCCCTTCAAAAATACAATTCCTTGCTCCACATTGCCAAACAGACTTATTTTATCACTCTCAGTACACCTCCTATTCAGTCCTCGGCAACTCTTTTCTACCTTTAGCTCTCTACCTCATCATCCTCCACTGCATCCACCCACTAACTCAATCACTGCCCAGGAAATACCCAGGAGGTACATTCAATACTTACCTCATTTAATCCTGCTACTATAGACAAGGTTGTTAAACATATTTTCTAATGCCCACCTAACCACCTATCCCCTGTTAACTTTCAAATACTATGGTAGCTCTCTGGCTCTATCCTACACTCTAACTCACATCTTCAATCTCTCCCTCTCTTCTGGCATTTTCCTCAACTCTCTAAATAGCACTAGTAACACCCCACAGTTAAAAATCGCTCTCTGGATCCCACCAACCTTAACAACATACAAAACATCTCCTTGCTCCCTTTATCTCCAAACTCCTTGAACACCTAGTATACAAATGCCTTAGCTACCACCTCACAGAGAAAAACCTTCTTGATCCCCTTAAGTCTGGATTTCGTCCACAACACTCCAAAGAAACTGCTCTCCTAAAACTCACAAACGATTTGTTAACAGCTAAAATCCATGGTCAATATTCTGTACTCTTACTCTTGGACCTCTGCTGCCTTTGATACAGTTGACCACACTCTCCTCCTCAAAAAACTCCACTCCTTTGGTCTCCTTTGTTGGTTTTCATATTACCTATCCCACCACATCTTCAGTGTTAATTACAATTCTACCTCCTCTCTTCCTCTTCCTTTTGCCATCAGGGTCCCTCAGAGTACAGTTCTTGGACCTCTCTTATTCTCTATCTACACCTCTTCCCTAAATCAGATGGTAGCCTCCCATGGCTTTCAATTCCAATTCTAATTCAAATCTATCTTCCCTTTAGCTCACTCCATCATGCATCAAAGACCAAGCATCCAAAACCAAGCTCATAATTTTCATTCCTCCATGTGCCCCTTCACTTGATATCTCTTTCAAGATCGATGGCACAACCATCAGCCAATCCCCGCATGCCAGAGTGCTATATGTAATCTTGGACTCTGAATTCTCCTTTCAGCTCCACATTTAAGCACTGTCCAAATCTTGCTCCCTCGACCTCCCCAGCATCTCCAAAATATGCCCCTTCTTAACCAATGACACCACAAAGCTTCTAATTCACTCCCTCATAATCTCTTGCCTTGACTACTACAGCTCCCTCCTTATTGGATTGATTTTATATAGGCTATCCCCCTTCAGTCCATCATTAATGCTGTTGCCAGACGTATCCGCCCACCTTACCAACCATTCAGTGTCTACTACCCCTTTCTGCCAATCTGTCCACTGGCTTCTGCTCAACCAACGCCATCCACAACTCTGTCCCAGCTACATCACTAACCTTGTCTTAAAATACCAACCAAATCTCTGTTCCTCCCAGGACCTCCTGCTCTCTAGCTCCCTCACCATCATCTTCCATGCTCACCTCCAGGACTTCTCCAGAGCATCTCCCATCTTTCTGAAACTCCTTACCCCAATTTATCCCTTTTAGATTGTAAGCTCTAAAGAGCAAGGCCCTCTTATTCCTCTTGTATTGAATTGTGTTGTGACTGTACTGTCTACCGTCATGCTAAAGTGCTGCACAAACTTTTGGCACTACATAAATCCTGTATTATAATAATAGTAATAATAATAATAATAATCATTGGTGTCAGTGGAAGAAATAGTTTCCCATTGTTGGTGTCAGTGGGTGGAATCGTTCCCCATGGTTGGCCTCAATGGGAGAAATAGTTCCCCATCATTAGTATCAGTGGCAAAAATAGTGCCATTGTTCAATGGGAGAAAGAGTGCCCCATCATTGGTGTCAGTGGGAGGAATTATGCCACACTGTTATCGTCAGTGGAAGGAATAGTGCCTCATTGTTGGTGACAGTAGGAGGAAAGGTGTCCAGTATTAGTGGGAGGAGTAGTGTCCCAAGGGCTGGATAAAGGTTAGCAAAGGGCCACATCATGCCCATGGGTCGCAGTTTGGAGACCACTGCTTTAGATTATAATACATTTTTTGCTGTTTGTACATGTTAGTTATATACAGTGCTTAGTCAAAATATCAGGACTGTTCAAGTAACAATGGGCATACACTTAGGAGTTGGATGACCAGATCTTGGCCAAAATTTGACAGTCAAGTGTAATGGGCTGGCAAGGATGATGATTGCTGGAGCAACTCCAGACAGTGTTAATGCTTTTCAGTGGCTGCATGTATGTGGGTAAAATCACCACTATGATGGAACCTGTGCATTGCACATTCAGCAGCTGGGTTCAAAGAACTCAGATTATAGAAGAGCATGTAACTCGCTTTTCTTTCTCCTACAAGTGCATGAGTAGATAATCACGGGCACCAGTTTTGTCCTGCTTTTAATTACATTTTACAGTAATGCACAAAGGTGAATTTGTAATGCTTGGTCTTTCCTCTCGTGTTGAGCGGTTCATAAAACTTGATAGAGAACAACAGACAAAGCAAAACCACAAGATTATAGCGGCGGCGTGCTGGACAGAGGTTTCCTAGGGAGTTGAATGTTACCAGAAGGAGAAATCTTGAACTCTTCTAAAGAACAAGATTAGACCAACTGCAAAGCTGGTCATTTTAATACCAGTAAGTGGAGAAGTTGTTGAGGCGATTCCATGTACCTTATGAAACGACATAGGGGGATACTTGTGTAGACGAGGGAGGTCGGAGTTGTTGAAGAGGTGAATGACCATAATTTTACTGGTCGAAACGTCAACCAGATTAGAACAAGAAATCTTCTCAAGTTCTAAAGAGGAAGACCATTGTAAGTTGAGGGATCCTTTGGAGACAGGTCGTGCGGCGGCGATATTAGAACACCAAAACGAAACAGACAACAAGAGATAGTTCAAAATACTTGGCGAGTTGTGCTCTCCTTTCTGGTTCGTAATGTTTAAGTGGAAACACGTAATGACATTTTACATTA
>BLSH010416267.1:1207859-1227800 GCA_018402905.1 Glandirana rugosa | reverse complement strand
ACATCACACAGGAAAGTCACACGACCTGGACGTTTTCAGAAAGAAGCACCTGTCCACAATTGCTCCTTTCAGATCATCTAATAAGCCTTTTGTCATTCCAGCTGGGAATCATCAAGGAAAAGAGGTTACTGCCTGGACTCTAGCAGGCTTGGTGGTGTATATTTTGGGGTGAGGGGGCGTGAGCCTCCGTCAGCGGTGGTGCACTCTACCAGAGTGGTTGCAGTCTCATAGGCAGCCCATTTGGGAGCATCTATAGTATCCATCTGTAGAAGTATCATGGTCATCCCAGCATACCTATTCAAACTTTACGGAGTAGACAAAGGTGCCTTGTCATCAGTGGACTTTGTAGGAAGGACTATTCAGTCCACTGTCCCATCCTAATTAGAATATTGGTTTGGCAAGTAGAGCCCACCCTGTCAGCTAGTTATTTATCACTAGTATGCTGCCAAGAAAACGGAATATTGTATCAAATACTTACCGTAATTTTCCTTTCCTGACGCCAAACCATGGCAGCATACGGGCCCACCCTGTGCGTTTCGGTATGTAGCCTGTTACAAAGAATGGGGGGGCTAACTATGACTTTTTTTATGCTATTCACTGGTCCTGAGGGAGTGGTCAAGAGGCGGAGCTCTATCACTAGTATGCTGCCATGGTTTTGCGTCAGGAAAGGAAAATTACGGTAAGTATTTGATACAATTTTCCGTTATATGGAACAAGTGGTATTCATTTTGAGCCCAAATTATATTTTGTATTTGTGCTTTCTTTAAAAGGAATGGCACAAAACATTAGTGGACATAAACTTCATGTCCTATTTTTGTCTGTCAATCAATGTCTGGGATAGGCAGTAGGCCTCAACCAGTTTCTGTCAGTGGGAATCAGCCCTTTAAGGGGACCCTAACGCCAAAGGCTAGTAGGCGGGTTCTGGATCATGTGATCATTGTGATTGGCTGTCACACTAATCGCGTTCTGGGACAACATCATGTGACAACGCCCCAGAGCCAGTGCACATCGCCGAAATCGCCTTTGCGCCATGTTCTTAGGACATGGCTCTTAGCCTTGTGATTGGCTGTGTCCAATCTCAGCCGTTCACATTTAAACAAGGAAGTGTGTGGCGAGGACAGCCGATCAGCGGCATCTCCTCACAGGAAAGACCTGTATAGGTAATCAGGGCACTGATCATCAGTGCCCATCAGTAACCCCAATCAGTGCCCATCAGTGACACCAATCAGTGCCCATTGGTGATGCCAGTGAGTGCTGCCTTTCAGTGCCCATCAGTGCCTGCTCATCAGTGCCGCCCATCAGTGCCACCTGTCAGTGCTGCCTTTCATTGCCCAACAGTGCAGCCTATCAGTGTCATCTATCAGTGCCCTTCAGTGCCACCTATCAGTGCCCATTAGTTTTACCTATCAGTGCTCATCAGTGCCACCTATCAGTGCCCATCAGTGCGGCACATTAGTGCCTCCTCATCAGTGACGCCTCATCAGTGCCCATAAGTTCTGCCTCCTCAGTGCCCATCAGTGCAGCCTATTGGTGCCCATCAGTGCCACCTCATCAGTGCACATCAGTGAAGGAGAAAAATTACTTCTTTACAAAATTTACTGACAGAAACTAAGAAAAACATTTTTTTTCAAAATGTTCAGTCTTTTTTAGTTTTTTAAGCAAAAATTAAAAAATCCAGTGGTGATTAAATACCACCAAAGGAAAGCTCTCTTTGTGCGAAAAAATGTAATTTGGGTACAGTGTAACAGGACCATGCAATTCTCATTCAAAGTGTGACACACTGAAAGCTGAAAATTGGCCTGGGCAGAAAGGGGGTGAAAGTACTAATTAAGCAAGTGGTTAAATGCTAAAGCGGGTAGTGGCTGTATCTTTAAAGCAGGATACGTTTTCCTAATATAATCCACCTTACTAGAAAAGGAGATGTTAGCAGTCAATTCTTCATATGAGCTTTCAAAGCCACCTTCCTGCTGTGTGCTTTGTCAGTTCCTAGGCCGCTAAGGTAAGCTGAAGAGACAAGTATGAGCTCATTCGAGCAAAGAGTAGAAAATAGATGGCTTGCATTTGAAAGCTTAATGTACAGAGATCGTGACTTGAAATGCTGTCACGAATCCGATCATAAACTGTAGATATGTCCTACATTGGAACAAAAATAAAGGGATGGTAAATCTAAAACTGTAGCTACCTTATATAAAGCAGGTATTATATTAGGTAGGTATTAAAGGCACCCTCTAGTCAAACATGAAATTTGTCACTTAAAGTGAACCTGAGGACAAAGATAGAGGAGAAGCTTAATAATATTACTGATTGTTTTATAACAAAGATTTTATTTAACTAAAGCTCACCCCTTGGGGTCCATTCCCACTGGTGCATGCGTTATTGCACACATTTTTGTGAGGCATGCTGCATTTAGGCAAAATATTTATCTTGGCAAGGCATCTTGACACGCAAAAAAACTTGTAGCTCCAACGCACCATATACCACACCTGCTACCATAATCTTCCAATGCGGTGGGAATTAATAGAATGGGATGTCACAGGCGCTTGTCAAGAGTGCCCGACTATGCTCGCCCTTTCCAACCAGCTGCTCCATTCGTAGAGGCTGTACTACACCTCTGATGAATGGAAAGCGATCTATAGATGGAGGACAGGTGGATGTTTCATTCATTCATTCATACATCATATTTCATTCATAGAAGCTGTATTACGCCTTCTATGAATGGAACAGCTGGAAGAAAAGGGCAGGCATAGTCAGGCACTGTCACAGGATGAACCGCAGAAGAACTGGCATATTTGGTAACACTCAAGAAGGTCACCCTAGTGTGCGAAGAAACGCATGTAGACGTTGTGTATGAGTGCTTTGGCGCATGCCCGTTTGCGCACACCTGTGTGCCACGGCTGGCGAGCAATCGCACATGCTTGTGTGACAGGGGCACGCAAAGCGCAACAGATCTTGGTGCCTAGTGGCCTATTTAAAGGTAGCAGTCTGGTCCACAAGTTGCTGGATTATCGTCAGCCCCCCTGTATACTGTGCTTCTGTGTTGCTGTATTCTTGGATTTCCCATTGCTGACCCGGTTTGCCCTTGGACCTGTCTTGGCTTCTCTCTTGGATCTGACACAGGCTTGTTCATATGGACTTCACTTATTGTCTGCTTACTGTGTATGACCCTGGCTTGATCTTGACCTCGCTTCTGCTCCTGTTCCTGACTGACCTTCTCTACACGACTCTGGTTCTGCTTCCTGACTCCCCTTCCTGTTCCATTCGCCTGTCTAGATCCGTCAGTGTATCTAGAGTGACACCTGACTTATTAGCACCTTTGCATGGGCAAGACCTGCCCATCTAGAGAGTCTTCTGCCTTGCTGACATCGCTGCATGGTAAGGTCTCCTTCTAATGCCGCATCTACTCTGATCCTCAAGCAACTCTGCAGCTGGCAAACCATGCTTCTTTGGGCGCAGCACACCCTATCTCAACCTTCAGGGGTGCTCTGCACTCAGCCGCAAGGGAAGCCCTCTCATCACTTCATCCTCCGACAGCACTCTTGATGAGAGGACAACCTTATTAGTATTAACCCCCACTGCACCAGAAGATTATGGCAGCAGGGTTGGGGAGGGCAGGACAGGAGGATTTCTACTAAAAGAAGAAGAATCAGCACAAGGAGCACATCCAACTGACTGTAAGTTACAACTAAAAGTGATTGTAAATGATCACCATTTGTGTATAGATATATAAAAAACACATTATAAATACCTTTTTTCCCTTTTTTTATAAATGATCACATATCCTCTGTTCTCAGCTGCATAAGAGGTGGGGAGGAGAAGCAGCAGCACACTGAGCTTGCCAGTGAATGGCTGTGCAGTGGGGGTGTGTCAGGACAAGTCTGATCATTGGAGTTCCCAGCACAGCTAAAGAACTGACCACAGTGTGTTCTCCTGCTTAGTGTGGTCAATTTTTTTAAATAGGAAAGCAGAGGGACTAGCAGGAACACCGGAGATTTCACACAAAGGACACAATACAAAGAGAACAGGATACTTTCTCATACAAGTACATGGTACTGCAGCCACATTTCAGTAATATGAAGTGTTGGGGTAATAAACACTTTACGTTTTTACAAATCAGTGCATCCTATATTCACGTCATAATGCAGAATCCCACTATATCCACTTGTTTAGAAAGATACTTTTGTTTCTGTCGTCAAGTGTGACATCCAGGTCCATTGTTCCTACGCCAGAAGCCATATTTCTGTCCTTTCAGCTTAACTTTGTATAATTGTGTAGTTAGACTATTGGTAATTATTATATTATATTTGAATTATTAATTTTTGCATGACTTTATAGCAATGGGACATTGAATATTTTATTATTACTTATGGAGAAGGGGTGGGATTAGATACGTTTGTACTTCTTCCCGCTACTTTTCTGATGTGTAAACTAAATTATTGTTATAGTTCTTTTTTTGTCTTCTCTTGTAACTAGTTGTTTTGTGATTGTCTACTACTGAAGGTTTAATTCTTTTATTTTGTATGTGTTTTTACATGTTCGCAATAAACTAAAAAAAAAAAAAAAATTAAATGTGTTCCTTGTTAAAAGTTTTTAGTTTTGGGTTGATTTAACTTTTACAATTCTTGAATCAGATTTGTGACCACTAAATGTATTTTTCCACATCTAATTGTGCTTTGTGTTCTACCTGAAAATGGATGTTTTGTGCTCTTACAGAAAATGCACCTTCATGTCATTTAGTCTGACACCTCTTGAGAAAGAGAGAGCGAGAGTATTGATTGTTTCCAAGCCAACTGTTTTACCTTTAACGTGCATGGCTTGGAACTTCCAAGAACATTTCAAACTGCATAGTTCCTACAAGACCATGAGCTGTGTATTTCTGAGAACTCAGTACACCGTGCCCTTCAAACTGAAGCAAAACAAAACTGCATATCCAATTTGTTAGTTCATTGCAAGCGAGCATACTATGTACTGACAATACTTCATAGACAGCTTTACATATAATGTAAAAAAAGTTAATCTGAACTAACAAACTAATATGTAAAAGCGGTACCTTACAATAAATAAAATAAAATAAACAAGGTTAAGGCATACACATAGGAACATTCTTTGTAGATATTGTTCTTACGTGGCAATGCAGATGTCAAAAAAACAAGAGCTATATATATGTGCCCTGCATGGAACAATTACTTTAAATGATTTTAAATGTTTTGTCTCATCATGTTGATTTGTCTAAGTTTAGTCTTTTTTACACAATGAAATAAAAATGATATGATTGTATGATTACATGGTTGGGCAAATGGGGTCTTTGTATTCAAACAGAGGCGTAACTAGAACCTTCAGAGCCCCAGTGCAAGAAATTATGAAGGGCCCCCCTGGCCAGGGCCCTTCCCTCTTCCCACTGATCCTAATTGACATCAGGAAAACACGAGGAGCAAAGCCTTCCTAAGGACTCACATGCCTTCTAGACTTTCTTTTCTGTAAAGCAAGAGAGTCATCGCCATCTGGTGAGTGTGTGGTGATACCTTTGTGTGCATGAGATGGAATAGTCACTACAGGGGGATTCCTGGGAAGCAAGCACCCCAAAATATTAGGACTTCACTACCTATACAGACTGTATTTTTGCACCATTTATTTTTTCATCGAATGTTATATTTCTATTAATAATTTTTAGCACTATAAGTGTATGTAAGTTGGCACTGATATTGGTATACACCAGGGGTCTCAAAGTACCAGCCCTTGGGCCATTTACGGCCATGGACCAGTGGCAAATGGCCCACAGGACTGGTCCACTAGGATCAGGGCCAGACTGGCCTACTGGGATACTGGGATATTTTCCAATAGGCCGTTTGCCCTGGGTACGCTTTCAGCATTGGCTGCAGCAGCAGGGCCGATCCTGGACCGGTGCATAGAGTGCACCGCATCCAGATGCCACAAGCTGAGGCAGAGGGGGGGGCGCCCAAGTGCCAGAGTGCTCCCCTCCCTCCTCCTCTCCTTGCGTATGTCACACACAGTGGGGATCTCCCACTGTGTCATGGAGCTTGGGTCTGAATTGTTTGGTGGCACTGTAACAAAGTTCTGCCTCCTAGACCGGCTCCTGTGATAGGCGGCACACTGATTCAATGCCAGGAAATTGAATCAGTGTGACATATATCATAGGAGCCAGTCTAGGAGGCAGGACTTTGTTACAATGGCTGCCCAGGCAATTCAAATCCAAGCTCCATGACACAGCAAGAGATTGCCACTCTGTGTGATCCAGGCACTGGTAGGCTGCATTTGATAGGCACTGGTAGGCTGCATTTGATGGCCACAGTGAGGCTGCATTTGGTGGTCACAGTGAGGCTGCATTTGGTCGGCACCAATAAGGCTACATTTGATGGGCACAGTGATGGGCAATGGTGAAGCGCGCTTTTGGTGGGCACTGATAAGGTTGCATTTGATGGGCTCAGTGAGACTGCATTTGTTGGGCACAGTAAGACTGCATTTGATGGGCACTGGTGAGGCTGCATTTGATGGGCATGGTGAGGCTGCATTTGTAGCCAGGAGCAGGCTATTATACCTGCAATTCAGGTACAGTATGCAGTGCTGTTAATGTGGAGATATCTCCCTCTAGTGTTGGCTTGGACTCCATGTGTCATTTCCTAGAGACAGAACCTGGAGCAGAGAAAAGCATTGTGGGATGTGCAGTCCAGAAGGCTGGGGTTTCAATGCCAGCAGGACTGGTCTGAACTACAACCCCCAGATCACTGAGAAAAGAGGAACAGACTGCTGGTGGAGGGTATAAAAAGACTGGTTTGGGCCCAGATTGCTCTCTTGGAACGTCGGCCAGTATCTGCCACCAGTGTACCAGTGTGAGCTGTGGCCGAATCATGACCTACACAGGCGAGAGTTATACTGCTGTAACCCAAAGGACATCTGCAGACAGTGTCGCTTCCTATCTACAGCGCTGTGGAGGCTGTTCCTGATCCTTCAGCGATACCTGCACTTCAGATCCGGGTAGGCCGGTGTGACGGAGGTCAGACGCCATTCCCTGAGCCAGGACCCAGAGGGAAATTCTGAAAGAATCCTCATCATCATCTGCACCGCTACCAGAAACTTCTGTTACAATGTCGATGAGTGGGCACCTGCCCATTTAATCCTATAAGACACTGCATATAGACACCATTGTCTCTGCCTGAGTTTCACATACTTGTAGTGCTACATGATGCAAGTTCAGTCAATCCCATAGACACTGTGTGCAGACATCTGTGCTTTGCTCACATCCCTGTCATCGGCATTCCTAGTGGATACAATATTAGTGAAACAGCATATACGATGACCACTTATGCTGAGGCCATACAGGAGAAGTTTATATCTTCCGAGGGGTTAATTACCTACCAGCTAAGTATGCTCTGCTATTATAGCAATGATTATTCCCTTCATCATATTCCAAGTGCTAGCTCAAGTTCAACACGGTATCTCTGAAAATGCCTCCATAGTCAGGGCCAGGACAGGTGTCACTGGAAAGTGAAAGGCTTCCGGTTTGGAGCCCACTAAAGCAGTTTAACATCTGGCCATGAGGGGTGCTAACTCACACATACAAGCAGTTCCACCATGCTAACCCTAAGGTAAAATTATAATTTTATAATACAGCTACAGTTCCCACACGCTTACACAATTTTTTTTTCCTCTTGCTGAGAGGCTGAGCCAGCTGCCTGTCCAGGCATCTGGGTGAATCCCGACTGACTGAAAATGGGTCACAGGAGTGCAGAACGAACTGCACTCTTGTGATCCATAGGAGATGTGTAGCCAAAAAATAGCTTTACAGTAGTTATGCTTCTCCTTTAACACATGGACAACCAGAAAGGTAAATATATTGCCTTTTTTATTACTTACTACCTTGCTTGTAACAGTGACCCTTCTTCCTTTCCAGAAAAATGGCATCAACAGGATCTTTTTCAATTATGGTTTCTAATGATACCACAGTGAACTGTTTGCAGTTGATCATTTTGATGTAAAACATTTTCTAAGCTTTACTCAGGGAACCCTGATTGTCTAGTCTAATAGCATTCAGAACCGCAGAGTCAGCACCTACTTGAACAATGACAGTAAAACGATTTGCATCTGCCCTCAATCCCCACACAATCAGTCACAGTTGTGCCAGCCGTGATATTTTCAGCCGTGACACCCTCTCTCATTCTGCAAGACATAAAATGTAAATGATCTGTCAGCAATGAAGAGGATTGCAGAACCGTGTTGTCCAGCCAGAACCCTGAGATATATCAGTCTGGCATGAAAAAAATCATTTAACAAAGTAAATAGCACACAAATAGGTTTTAATTCGCATACTGGCAAAAGTGCACCTGTTCTGGAATGGATGCATTTTGGGATGGTTTGAGCATGGTGGTGGTGGTGAAGGTGCAGTGGTTAGTAGCTGCAACAGGGGAATGGCTAAATTGAGAGTGGGGGGGGGAAGCGTGCACAGTCTTGGTAGGAGATTAAATCCAGGTACAGTGGTAAAGGGAGGGTGCGCACATGTGATAGTGAGGAAAGGGGGGCATGATGGTGCAGTGTTCAGAGAAGGGCACTCTATGCAGGCATGAGGTAAGAGATGGGCCTAATTAATCACTGAATAGAGGCCCTTTTTGAATGCCACATCCCAATACAGTAAGCAAAAATGCAATCAAGGGTAGGAACCCCTACATATAGTGGGATTTTAAGGCACAACTAGACATATAACATTTTTTTTTAAAGTATAAGGTTTATTACACAATGCCATGCATTAAAAACATCCTTATTTATAAGGAACACATGGTTTCATCATACAAAAACCTTTCTAAAAGCAAATGGCTTTGAGGTCCAGATTGGATATATACAGTTTTCTGTTTAGTATGATTTGTGAAGACACATTTGTTGGGTAATATTTCATATACATATACACAGTTTTATAATATGTACATAGATGTACATAGGCTATAATTTATGGTCTAAACAGATGGCAGGCAAGCTGCATTACATATCAATAGGGCCAGAGTTACTTGCAGGGGGTTGTGAATTGTAGATTTTCCTGATCAGAATTGAAAGGAATAGTACAAAAAGTATTTATTGATGGTAATTAGACTTGAGGGGGTATTCATAGAAATGGTGACAATTCCCCCCCCCCCCCGCTAGTGTCAGACTAGTAGTACTCAAGCTGGTGGCAGTTTGTCCGTCTTTTCATTCTCCATGAAGGTATGACAGGAGGAATTGGGTTTTCTGAAGGTATCTAAATATTGCAAGAATATCCTGTCATCCATGCTGTTTGCTGTTGGACTTGTTGGTCATCTGTGTTGGAAGTCAATAAATGCATTCTCTGGAAGAACCGAGTGCTGCAGGAAATTAATCACATCATATTAATAACTAAGTAATGAAATAATAATTATCCACTACTACATCACTACAACATTTAGTATAGAAAGCTCCTCCACACTCAACGTATTTCTTGGATAAAAATCAACTTCATCAGGAGTCCATTGGTGGAGCACGTATATTCACTGAAAGACCAATCATGGAGGAAAGGTAACCCATCACCTTAGCATGGGAAGCAACCACAGGCAAGGTCCTAAGACATGGGGAAGGGCACCATGAAAACACCAATCATAAAGTACCAGGATGTCTACAAGCAGCATATGATGCCTCCACACAAGACCTGAAAACTAGATCTAGCGCTATATAAGTTCCTCTTTATTTCTTCTTCCTACATCAGCAATCATATTAAAATTTCCAAGGTAGGTATGAATCTCTATGGCATTTTTTTTACATCAATGTTCTTGAATGTGACTGGAACCAAGGAGCCTCTGGTGTATTCCAGCATCACCGATGTGATGTGCATGTACAATGTGTATGTAAATGTACAAAGTGTAATGTAAAGCGCTGCATAAATTGACGTTGCTATATAAGTACCTGAAATAAATTAAATAAAAATAAATCACTGGCAGGTGTGTTCAAGCATTACCAGACTATCAATAAATGGATTGGTACAGTACATCAATGCCTAGATGCATCTTAAAGATACATTTTCTAGTTTGAGTGGAATATAAAGTCACATTCTCAGGCCAAACATATGCTTATGTAATTTATTTGCTGTTACTTCTGAAAGAGTTCATGTGGAGGGATAGAGGATATGAAGTGGTGTGCTAAATGATTGATAGGCCTTTGGGATCCTACTTAATCGTTTTTAAAGGTTCTATTAGTTAAAAAAAATAGCGTAGCGCTTGTCACACATTTTTTAACCTTAACACATAAAGTGTACTATATAAAAAATATTTACATAAATTACATTTTAAAAACTTGTGCAAGTCTCATCAATGTTGATTGGTGTTGCTTACTGTGGATTGCTGTGAAAATGTATATCACAAAATTTCAGATTTTCCTTAGTACACTGGACTTTATATTATTTTGACAATATATTGAACTCTTATATTGAAAGCATGTTGTTGAGTTTTCTCAGTAGATGATGCATATTTTGGTACAATTTGGTATTTTATTTTTAACCAGCATTTTTATATATGTGGCATTGATGAGACCTGCACAAGTTTTTTTTTTTATTTTATTTATGTAAAAACATTTTATATACTACACTTTATATGTTAAGGTTGGAAAATTTGTGAAATGCGCTACTGTCAGGAAAAGACAGCTATTCTGGGTGTTTCTGCGGTGGTGCGGGCGCGCTCGCGCAGGAAACGGCGCCAAACGGCCCTATTTGAACCAGCAGGACCCAGCAGCGGTGCTGTCTGTTCTACAGCGTTCCTGTACCTGTGACCCCCGATGACTACTCTTGAGTGACTTCCTGTTTCTGTGACTCTGGCTAACCCTCTGGACTTGTTGCTATCTGCCTGCATCTGACCCCGGCCTGTCTACGACTATCCGCTTGTCTGATCCCTTTGTACTTCTGCTGCCAGCACGTTGCGACGACCCCGCCTGTACCCGACCATCCGTTCCCGCTGTACCGCACCACCCACCAGTTGCCGACCCGGACTGAACTACTATTCTCTCCCTTGCACGAGCTCCAGTGGACTTCTGCTTGCCATCTGAAGATTGTCCAGCCCTCGTGCCCCCCTGTGCTCCAGAGCTCCCTGTTCACACTATCAGGGGTTCTCGAACCAGGGCCGAAAGAGAGGTTGCCCCCGCATAAGCCAGACTCTACCACCAGGTACGTGACAGAAACGGACAGCCATGTCAGAGTCTGTGCCTTGGCCCTCTCCCATGGAGGAACTATGTGTGCACCTTGCTGGATTAACCCAAGCAGTGAAAACCCTGCAGGAAGGATATGTACGCTTGGAAAATCAAGTTCAGGACCTGGCCACTCCTAACCCCTCCAGCAGGGGCCACACACCTCCCTGCACCATAATGACTCTGCCTACGAAGCCTAAGGTACCTATGCCTGAGCGGTTTGCGGGGGACCACAGGAAATTTACAGCCTTCCGCAGCTCCTGCAAACTGTATTTCGCTCTCCAGCCCTGCACGGCACGTTCTCTTTGGAAGCCACCAAGGTGGGCATGGTAATCTCCCTTCTTCAGGATGACCCACAGGCCTGGGCTCATCGCCTTTTGGAGCAAAGGGCTCCTGAGACCACCTCCTTGGACAATTTTTTTCATGCTATGGGCCAGCTATATGAGGACCCACACCTGACAGCCACCGCAGAAGCCGCTCTTCATGCTCTCCAGCAGGGCCGCCATCCTGTAGAGGACTATGTATCAGAATTTCGGTGCTGGAGCGCTGATACAGCCTGGAATGACGCGGCCCTCTGCCACTGGTTCCGGCTGGGACTTTCCGAATCACTTAAGGATGAGCTGGCATGCGTCGGGGTACCCCATACCCTTGAAGCGCTAATTAGCCTGGACATCCAGATTGACCGTCGCCTGCGGAAGCGCAGAGCAGAGAGAGCCACGGAATCTCTGCACCCTTCCTGGATGTCTTCCCGAGTGTCTATCCATCCAGGTCCAAGCCCAACGGCAACCTCCTCCTCCTCTTCACGAGACCATCCCGAGTCTATGCAGACTAGGGTCTTCCACCCATCCTTGTCATCAGAGGAACGCCAGTGGCGGATGAACCACAACTTGTGCCTCTATTGCGGCAGTTCAGGGCACATAGTGAGGATTTGCCCCACCAAGACTGGACAGGATCCCACGCCAGTCCCAGGGGAAGTGCTATCCCTGCCTAGTTCCCAGCCTCACCTGACCCTCTTCATCTTTCTGCAGCTCCCCGACAGGAACATCCAAGTTTTGGCTATCCTGGATACAGGAGCATGCAGTTGCTTCGTCGACTTGTCTTTTGCTGCCCAGCATCGGATCCCTCTCAGGCTCAAGGAACGCCCAATGTCTATCCGCTTAGCCGATGGGTCAGTCATCAAGTCGGGCGCGGTGACTCAAGAGACCTTCCCTCTGCCAGCCCGGATGGCAGAAGGCCACTCGGAGTTCCTAGTTTTGGATGCCATCTCCTCCCCGTTATTTCCTGTGATCCTTGGCCTCCCATGGCTCCGAGCACACAGTCCTCACATTGACTGGGACATGGGAGAAATCCAGTTCCGGTCCCCATACTGCTTGAGCAATTGCTTCCAACTGCCCCAGAAAGCATCTCCAGCGGTGCTCTTCATCAACCCTGATCCAGACCAGGAGTCCCGCCTTGCTATCCCAGAGGTGTACCAAGACTTCCTGGATGTTTTTAGCAAGAAAGGGGCGGACACCCTACCTCCACATCGGCCATACGATTGCCCGATAGACCTGTTGCCTGGGGCCGAAGTCCCTTTTGGTAGGATATTTCCTCTCTCTGAAGTGGAGCTTGTGGCTCTCAAAGCCTACCTTGAGGAAAACCTGCAAAAGGGCTTCATTCGGCCTTCCACGTCCCCTGCAGGAGCTGGGATCTTTTTCGTTGAAAAAAAGACCACACCCTCCAGCTGTGTATTGACTACCAGGACCTTAATAAAATCAAGGACAAAAACAGGTACCCTCTGCCTCTGGTTCCGGAACTGTTCCAACGCCTCAGCTCTGCAGCCATATTCACCAAGTTGGATCTCCGGGGGGCTTACAACTTGATCCGTATACGGGAGGGGGGCGAATGGAAAACGGCATTCCGGACCCGATTTGGCCATTTCGAGTATCTGGTCATGCCCTTTGGGCTTTGCAATGCCTCGCCCATGTTTCAGCACTTGGCCAACGATATCTTCAGAGACTTTCTTGACCAATTTGTGGTAGTATATCTGGATGATATCCTTATCTTCTCCCCCTCCCTGGAGGAACATCGGAAGCATGTCAGGTGTGTACTCGGCCGCCTACGGCAGCATGGCCTATATGCCAAGGCCAAAAAATGTGCCTTTGAGCGCACAGAGATTGCCTTCTTGGGGTTCCACATCTCCACTACTGGTACAACTATGGATCCCCAGAAAGTAGCAGCTATTGTGGACTGGCCCCCACCAGCGGACAAGAAGGCGGTACAGCACTTCATTGGCTTCGCCAATTTTTATAGAAAATTCATTTGCAGTTTTTCTGCTGTCATCTCTCCGATAACACACTTAACTAAACTGAATACCCATTTCATCTGGACCCCGGAAGCACAAGGTGCCTTCCAAACCTTAAAGAGACTGTTCACCTTCGGCGCCTGTTCTCAAACACCCCGACTCCATGCGGCCATACATCTTGGAAGTAGATGCTTCGGAGACCGCAGTTGGGGCAGCCTTGTTCCAAAGACAGGGGCTTAAGGCTTCTCTGCATCCCATCGCCTTCTTTTCACGGAAGCGCTCTCCCCCCGAGAGAAAATATGATGTGGGGGACAGGGAGCTTCTGGCAATTAAATCTGCCCTGGAGGAATGGCGGTATCTCTTGGAAGGAGCAGCTCATACAGTCACAAGAATCTGGAATACCTAAGAACAGCCAAGAGACTTAAGCCCTGTCAAGCACGCTGGGCCCTGTTCTTCTCACGGTTTCATTTACATATTATGTACCGGCCCGGATCCAAGAATGTTAAGCCGGATGCGCTGTCGCAAAACCGGAGAAGCACCCCCTCCTGACACCATCTTACCAGCTCACCATTTTTTGCTAATTCAGGAAGATCTTTTGACCCAGATCAGGCAAACGCTGGCCAGCTCCACCATACCCGCAGATTCTGGACTTTCCCTCAAGGACGGGTTATGGTGGTCGGGTACGCAAGTTTTTGTACCAGAAGAACTCCGCCTGTCTGCACTTGAACTCTGCCATGACCATCACTTAGCCAGGTGCTTTGGCCACCGAAAGACAGCCAAGCTACTTTCCCGCACCTTTTGGTGGCCACAGTTGAAAGAGGACTTTAAAAATTATGTCAACACCTCCCTGTGTGCGCCAGGAACAAGGCAGAAAGAACTAAGGCTTGGGGTCTATTAAACCCATTACCTATTCCTGAGCGCCCGTGGGCGCAGATCTCAATAGATTTTATCGTAAAATTGCCCCCATCTGCAGGCTACACAACTATCTTCATGGTGGTCGACCGCCTCACAAAAATGGCGCACTTCATCCTGATGAGAGGTACTCCCTCGGCCACTGAAACGGCCAAAGTATTCATCCGGGAAGTTGTCCGCCTACATTCCAAAAAACATTGTATCAGATAGAGGGGTGCAGTTCATATCCCGAGTCTGGAGGTCCTTGTGCTCTATTCTAGGGATCAAATTGGCCTTCTCTTCAGCGTACCACCGCAGTCCAATAGCCAAACAGAAAGGACCAACCAGACCCTGGAGCAATATCTCCGATGCTACTCCCCCTACTCCCAAGATGACTGGGTCTCCTTGTTACCACTAGCCGAGTTCGCCTACAACAATTTCGGTCCATTCTGCCACCAAGCAGTCTCCTTTTTAAGCGAATCTCGGCTACCGCCCCACATTCCTGCCTGACTTCATCCCGGAAAGTGCAATCCCGGCCACACTGGAGATCACTAAGTTCTTGGAAAGCAATAATAAGATGCTGCAGGAGACCCTTACCCAGACTCAGGAACGCAATAAGGAGATCTTTGATAGGAAAAGACGTGGAGAGCTTGATCTCCAACCCGGCAATCGGGTCTGGTTGGCAACCACTAACCTAAGACTATCCTGTCCATCTAAAAAACTGGGACCGAAATTTATAGGGCCTTTTCTGGTAAAGAGGAGGATTAATAAAGTGGCCTACAAGCTTGACCTGCCACACACCCTTAAGATTCACCCGGTGTTTCACGTACACCTCCTCAAGCCAGCGGCCAGGGACTTGTTTCCAGGACGGAAGACGGCCCCACCTGAACCGGTGGTGATAGATGGAGAGGAGGAGTTTGAGGTGGAATCCATCCTTGATTGCACAAGAAGAGCAGGAGGCGTATAGTTCCTTGTGAAATGGAGAGGATATGGTCCTAAGGAGAATTCGTGGGAGCCGGAAAGCAACTTACACGCCCAGGAACTGGTCAAGACCTTTTGGAAAAACAATCCGGCCAAGAGAGCCCAGTTGGGCCTCCGGAGGCTGCCCCTTGGGGGGGGGGGCAATGTCAGGAAAAGACAGCTATTCTGGGTGTTTCCGCAGTGGTGCGCGTGCCCGTGCGCGCACCCGCGCGCTCATGTGCGGCCCTATTTGAACCAGCAGGACCCAGCAGCCGGTGCTGTCCATTCTACAGTGTTCCTGCACCTGTGACCCCCGGTGACTACTGTTGAGTGACTTCCTGTTTCTGTGACTCCGGCTAACCCTCTGGACTTGTTGCTATCTGCCTGCATCTGATCCCGGCCTGTTTATGACTATCTGCTTGTCTGATCCCTTTGTACTTCCGGTGCCAGCACGTTGCCGACCCCGCCTGGACCCGACCATCCGCTTGCCTGATCCCGCTGTACCGCACCGCCCACCAGTTGCCGACCTGGACTGAACTACTATTCTCCCACTTGCACGAGCTCCAGTGGACTTCTGCTTACCATCTGAAGATTGTCCAGCCCTTGTACCCCCCTGTGCTCCAGAGCTCCCTGTTCACACTATCAGGGGTTCTCGAACCAGGGCCGCAAGAGAGGTTGCCCCCGCATAAGCCAGACTCTACCACCAGGTTCGTGACAGCTACACTATTTTTATTGAATATTGAAATTCTGTACTGGGGAATTAACAAGGGTGAGAATGGCTTTTCAGAGGAACCACAGGGTAGTAAAAATAGTGTGGGGATTTGAATTTATTTACATTTATATTAAAATGCACTTCAGAAGTCTAGTTGTTGGCTATTGACTGAAGCAGTATGGGCAAAATCTAGGTTGCTCTAAAGCAGGGGTCTCTGAACAAGGGGCCAGTTTACTGTCCTTCAGACCTTGAGGGGGCTGGACTGTGGCTAGTCGGAGTAGAAAATCCCTTGGCGTCAATGAGAGTAAAAAATGCCACATCATTGGTGTCAGTGGGCAGAATAGTGCCCCATTGTTGGTGTCAGTGGGAGGACTAGTGCGCCATCATTGGTGTCAGTGGGAAGAATAGTGCCCCATTATTGGCGTCAGTGGGAAAAATAGCGCGCCATTGATGGGGTCCATGGTAGGAATAGTGTCCTATTGTTGGGGTCAGTGACAGGAATTGTGTCCCATTGTTGGTGTAGAAGGAATAGTTCCTTGTATCAGTGGGAGGAATAGTGTCCCAAGGGCCTGATAAAGGCAAGCAAAGAGCCATATCTGGCCCCCGGGCCACAGTTTAGAGACCACTGCTCTAAACCAGGGTTTCTCAACCCGTGGTAAACTTACCACTGGGGGTATGTGCACCAAGGGCAGGGGGTACGCCCAGTGCTCTGTCTCCCGAGTCCCCCCCTGCACACATACAGTCCCCGGTGGCTTGCTGTAGCCGTGTTGGGAGGGACTGTGCTATCAATGGGGGAAACGGTCTGCCCCGTGTGGCGGGGGTGTCAGGCCAGTGGTAGGTGCCCAGGGTCCTTTCAATGGAATGGAGACCATTGCGCAGCCCGGAAGATGTTTCCCCGGCCAGGGCTGACTGACCAGACGGCCCCATGTCCTCCCATCTCCCGGCTCCTCCCCCTCTCCAGCGCACCTCGGATGTCCTACCTGCCATCTGTGAAGATGCCTGCTGCGGCTCCCTGAAAAAAAGGTGAGTCCTGCCTGCTCAGGGAATACACATGCCAGCATGCCTAGCCATCAGTACCTCCTATCAGTGCCGACTATCAGTACCTCTTATCAGTGCCTCCTATCAGTACCTCCTATCAGTACCTACTATCAGTGCCTCCTATTAGTCTCTCCTATCAGTGCAGTCTCCTATCAGTACCTCCAGTACCTCCTATCAGTGCCTACTATCAGTACCTCCTATAAGTGCCTCCTATCAGTACCTCCTATCAGTGCCTCCTATCAGTGCAGCCTCCTATCAGTACCTCCTATCAGTGCCACCTATCAGTGCCGCCTATCAGTACCTTTTATCAGTGCCAGCTATCAGTGCTGCCTATTAGTACCACCTATCAGTGCCGCCTATTAGTACCTCCTATCAAAGCCTCCTATCAGTACCTCCTATCAGTGCCTCCTATCAGTACCTCCTATCTGTGCCTCCTATCAGTACCTCATATCAGTGCCTCCTATCAGTGAAGCCCATCAGTGCCTCCTATAAGTGCAGTCTCCTATCAGTGCATCCTATCAGTACCTTCTATTAGTACCTCCTATCAGTGCCTCCTATCATCAACTCTTATCAGTGCCTCTTATTAGTGCCTCCTATCAGTGCCTCCTATCAGTGCAGCCTATTGGTGCCTGCTATCAGTGCAGCGCATGAGTGCCTCCTAACAGTACATCCTCCTATCAGTGCAGTCTCCTATCAGTGCCTCCTATCAGTGCAGCCCATCAGTGCCTCCTAACAGTGCAGCCTCCTATTAGTGCAGTCTCCTATCAGTGCCTCCTATCAGTGCAGCCCATCAGTACCTCCTATCAGTGCCGCCTCATCTGTGCCACCTCAACAGTGCTTCCTACCAGTGCCTACTATCAGTACAGCCCATCAGTGCCTCCTATCAGTACCTCCTATCAGCGCCTCCTATCAGTGCCACCTCATCAGTGCCGCCTCATCAGTGCCTCCTATCAGTGCCTCCTATTAGTGCAGCCCATCAGCGCCTCCTATCAGCACCTCCTATCAGTGCCTCCTATCAGTGCCGCCTCATCAGTGCCGCCTATCAGTGCCCATCACTTTCTTGAGACATGGGTACTTAGGAATTTTTTTTAGACTTGCACGGGTACTTTGCCATAAAAGGTTGAGAAACACTGCTCTAAAGCATAACTGTACTTTCATTAATAGTACGGTTATCCTTTTGCCCCTCACTTCTTGACCTAAACCAGTGGTTCTCAACTCCGGTCCTCGGGACCCACTAACAGGCCAGATTTTAAGTATTACCTTGGGGAGATGCAGACTAGAATACTGCAATCACTGAGCAGCAAATGATATCAGCTGTGTTGTATTCAGTTATCCTGCAAACCTGGCCTGTTAGTGGGTCCTGAGGACCGGAGTTGAGAACCACTGACCTAAACGAACCCCCCCTCCCAGCTGCACCATATGTATACTTAGCTGAACAAAATTACCATGGTCTATAGCAATCTTTAGCGATCTCCTACAAATGAAATCATCTTCTAACTGTCTGTGCCTGCCCAATAGAACATAACAGACTTACATGGATTTGTCTATGAATAAATACAGGAGCCACATGGAAGACAACATGAGGGGCATGGCAAGTACAGTCGTCCTTTAAATATTTACCTTACTTGAAGACACTACTGCTCCGGGATTCTCTCAATGTTGGTCACATGATCTAATGCCTGCATCATCTCAAAAATAGTGATATATCAGATACACTAATTATCTGGCTCTGCTTAAATGGCAGTCCTCTAAGTTTCTTTGGCTGATATGATGTGGGCAAAGCCTCTATGTCTGGTTACATGACTAGCAACACAAAAATTATGAAGCTCAAAAAACTCAAACTAAAGTGCAGAAACTGATAGTAATTGGTTATTTTTTGCTCTACAGTACACCAGTATAAAGTATAATCTTTTTTATACTACACTTTGTACTATACAAAATTTTATGGAAGAACCACAAACATGTCCCCAAATAGCTTTAGTTTTAAACACATTTTAAAGGAAAGTGGCCATCTTTGTTTAAATAAAAACCATAAATCAAATGACAAGTTCAGTGATCTAGAAAATATAAGAGTAACAATAAATTAGTTGTAGAGGAGATAGAGACATATGTATGTCAGAGATTACTTTAGGCATCACAATGGAACCAGAAGATGACTACCCTTTCGTAGCTAGCCCCATTAATCTTTTTGACTTGCACAAGAAAAAATCTCACCATCTTTAAAAATTACTCATCTGACAATAAACACTTGAATGCTGCAGTACTTGGCATAGAATAAGATTAGTAGTACTGTCAATAGTCTATTATAGTCTTTCTCTACCTTTTTACCACAGAGGAACCCTTAGAATAAGGTTCAGGTCTAGAGGAACCCTTACTAAATCCAAATCATTGGAAGTTAATGGGGGAGATACCCCTTAAATCCATAATGAGTGGGAAAAATGCTCCCCTTGCAGTAGTGGTCAGAATGCCACCCTTAAAGACAGATGAAAAGATAATTGTGCCATGCTGCTGACCCTGAAACTATGCAGGCACCATCAGATAGTGGGAACAATTCGGAGTAAGGAAACAATACCATAATGACGAATTACCCAGAGAAACAAGGATATGGTACATACTAGACTTTTAAGTTATTTCTTATAACTTTTTTTTTTTTTTTTTTTCTTATAAAGACATTATGGAAGACTGAATTATCTGGTCGATAAGATTTACTCTTAAGGTACCTTGGGATACCAGGGAGGTTTCCAACTATCCCATAGGAACTGGATAGACTACCACGGACGTATCAAAGTCCCAGTCGTCGTACCGTGTTAATAGAAAAGTAGACAGAAATTCCCACCGTAAGACTGGTGATGACGTTCCCCTCGTAAAAAGG